>VMDO01020358.1:0-37561 GCA_007922755.1 Pedetes capensis | reverse complement strand
AAAAGAGAGAAAGGGGGGGTGGGGAAGAGTTTGAGAGATTCACTGTGTAACTCAAGCTGGCTTAGAACTTGCTATGTATCTCAGGCTGGCCTTGGACATGTGACTCCCCGAACTCCACCTACCAAGTGCTAGGGTTACAGCCCACCTGCCATTGTGCCTGGATTCACAATTTTTTTTCAAGATAAGAAATGATAAGTCAATTGAAGAAACTGGGGTCGTTCATTATTACATTTCAGCACACAAAGAGATACATAGCCTTAGGGTGGAGTCTAGTTGCTGTTGTTTGCTTGCAGCAGGGCATGAATACGTTTTAGTGGGCCTTCTCCAAGAACTCTCTGTAGCACCGAACACATTGCTTATACACTGTCTTAAAGTCAGAGTCATTCTTATGATAGTGATCTTCAATAAGTTGTTTTTGTGGATCATATCTCTGAAGTAGTTCAATTTTAGTTTTATAATTTTTAATTTAGTTTCTTTGTTTTTTCTTTTTTCTTTTTGTTTTCTTTTTCTTCTCCTCTCTTTTCTTTTTCTTTTCTTGTGTACTGGGATGCTGAACCCAGGGCTTTACACATACTTTGCACATGTTCTTCCACTGATCTACACCCCTAGCCTCTTTTTTATTTTTAATCTTAAGACAAGGTCTTGTTACCTTGCACAGGCTGCCTCTGGCCTTGAACTTGCAGTCCTCCTCCCTCTGCCTTCTGAGTTGCTGGGATTACAAGTGTGTGCCACCACACCCAACCTGATTACTTTTTCTCTTAGCATCTCTCAGATTTCTTTCATCCCTACATAGTATTTAATCAAATGTTGTGTGAACTTCTTTGGTAACCCTCCAGGCAACATGAATCATGGGAATACCATGCTACTTCATACAGTTCTGCCCGCAGTAATTATGAGAGGTTCTTATTTCATGTCTAGATATGCATATCACTGCACTGCCTATCTTCCAATTATCTGAAACATTTTGGTCAATTACAAGTTTTCTGAAAATTGCTTGTATACTGGGTGATTGGTATATGTTATCCAGACACACAAAAGGTGCTAACTTGGAACACCTGCTTTGTCACCCTCCTGTGTGCAGATCCCAATTGACTTCAGTATGCCAAATCCTCAAACTTCTCAATATCAGAAACACCATTCCTTTTAATGAATATCACTTCTATATATCTTGTAGGAAAAAGTTCACAATGATACTAAGATTTGAGATTACAATTTGTGAATTGGCTTATTACTGAATAACTTGGTTCTTTTTTTTTTTTTTTTTTTTCCCATGGTTACCTCTTTTTTATTTTTATTATTTTTTTTTGTACTCAGAAACAAAACCACCTACCCCCCTCAAAAACAAAATAACCAACCAAAAAATACCTCAAACTCAAAGGAATCCTAGTTTGATTCCTACCAACCTATCCTGGGGAATGCTGGGAGTCACTGGCCGTCAACCTTTAGATGGGACTTCCCTGGAGTCTGCAAAACCAAGAATCCCAGAGGTAAATGCCTGTCACCCACATGGTCGACCCAGATGGGATAGTTACCTCAGCTCCCTGAGAGTCTCTGGAATTCATCTGCCCCCTTTTGGGCAATGGTGGGGATGGTGGCAGTGGCCTGGCAAAGACAACGTTGGCTGGGTGACCTTGCAAACTCCCAATCTGAAAAACTCTAGCCCTAGCACAGCTCTGACACTGGGG
Organism: Pedetes capensis; assembly: GCA_007922755.1. Lineage (NCBI taxonomy): Eukaryota > Metazoa > Chordata > Mammalia > Rodentia > Pedetidae > Pedetes > Pedetes capensis. The sequence goes on along the minus strand of VMDO01020358.1, from coordinate 35,876 downwards.
ACAACAATGTCAGGACAACTCGATGGGAATGGAAAACTGGTTTCAATGTGAACACAGAAGAGGTGTGTGGGACACAGGAAGCGTGGGGGCTTGGGAGGGATGCATCACAGGAAAGATCAAGTTCCTTTCCAGAGATGCTTTCTAGGCTGCCATGGAAGTTATTCTGGAGCAATGCAGCCATGCCTGCTCACTGGGAGGGGAACAGATTGTATCTTTTAGGTTACAAAAAAAGTTAAGGCTATGATGTTAGTAACCACTTATAACATCGCCACTGTTGCATATTTCTGGCATTAAAGGTGGTTACTAACACTGCAAATTAACACTGAATAAACACTACCAGCAGACATTTCCACTGGAAGTTACTTTAGAGAAGATGGATGCCCCATCGGGCTAATGGGCAGGGACTGTCTCTATTCCAGAGAATAACTTGGTTCTTGACAGTTGTTGGAATCTATAGAGCACTGGAATTTTTGATGATTTGCTTACAGGGAAAGTGATAGCTGACACCCAGACTTCAGAAGGAAATGGACTCACTGATTGCAAAAGAAAGACTAAAATATTAGCTTCTATTAATTATCTTCAAGTTTTTCTAGAATAACTTCATATACCCAGCATGTAAAAGAATATATATATATATATATATATATATATATATATATATAAAATGGATTTTTAAAAGCCCAGTGAACAAAATTAAGCTGTTCATTGATTGCCCAAGGGATGAGTAAATTATGACATTTGGACAAAATGGTAAACATAAAAATAGTCCCAAAGAGAGAACTTATTTAAATAATGAACAACAGCATCACCTTCTCAATGCTTTGAAATTCTTTCCCTAGTTGCCAACTGGAGAAGAATTTTCATAATGATTTGATGGAAAACCCTGAGAAATTTCCCTATAACTTCAGCATTCTGATCATGTGATTAAAGCTCAGTGAAGCAGTTAGAATATTTATAATATGATCATGATTCTTTCCCAGTAGATAGGAACATCATTATTCATCTCTGAAGACTCATCAAAAGTTTATTCAAAATTTTATCGTAGGCAGTTAGCAATCTGTTAAAGGAAAGCAGAGTTCTCACTGGGGCTGGTGGTAAAACAGGAAGAAGTTAAGAGATTACTAAGTACTTTCTTGCCTCATCTATGGATCCTTGGCCACTGATCTGTGAAATTTATTATGCATGGATGTTTTTAAGTTATAATTCCTTCACTTTCTTAGCTCTTTGGTCTAAGTTCTCTTTGGTCTAAGTTTGTTGCACAATTCTCTGTCGGTGACTCTGGCCCTTATGAGTTAGTTGATGTCAGTGTCACCTGTTTTGGATTATAAACCCCTTTGAGGGCAGTGACTCTTTTGGCTTGGATTCTACAGCACTTTTTGATTGTCCCAACAAAGTGATTTGTTCCTTTGATTTGAAGTACACCCTTGACTTCTGGTTAGCATATTCTGAAGATTAATAATGGGCAACTGTTTCTCAATACTCATCTACTTTTAAATTGCCTGTACAATATTAAAAGAAAGAACAGCTATCATTTGTTGATCATTTTCTGCATACCAGAAATATGTTTGAGCATTTTACATTTATTATTTCCTCTATTTCTCACCACAACTCACTGAAATTGATATTATTATCATTCTCATTTTATAGATGAGAAAACTGAGGCTTAGTAAGTTGTTAAATAACTTGTTTAATGTCAAGAACTATAAATATTATATCCAAGAAATTCAGGTCTGTCTGGATGCAAAGGCATTAGTTTTACCCAATGTATCATGGTTTGCTTTGAGTCCCTATGGACATTTATATTTGCTGTTGATTCTTTTATATTCCTGGAATCTATATTTAAAGGTTTTTTTTCCCTCCTGCAATTCTTTCCCTCCCATTCCCTTTTCCCATTAGTCCCCTTCATCCTTCCAAATAGTTCCTTTTCTACTTTCATGCCTGCTGTACAATTCTTCAAGTTACCATGATTGTAACAGCCTTGACAAACAAAAGTATTTCACTGACTTTTCTTCATTTACTAAGTAAAAAATTCTAAAAATTTATCATACCCATCCCATTTATCTACACAAAAAATCTGGTTATTTTAACTTATAATGTTATTTTAATTTAGAGTATGGGAGCAAACATTCCTGACAGTTACTGTCATTGCTGATACATTTTGTATTTTCATGATAATTCTTCTATAGCTATGTCTTTAGTGTTTCTGATGTGCTGTTCACTAGTCTTTGATAAATAGACTATATTGTGTAGAGCTTTTCATTGAGAGAATGATGGAGTTAAAAATAATCACAATAATAATTTTAAAAGAACATGCTGACATTTAGATCTAAAGATTTTCTCCTCTAGGCTATAAAGTCTTAAAAGTAGGTCATACTTTTCTGAACAGATACTTGCTCTCTATATTAGCATACATTTGATCTTAAAGCAGCACTTATTCTTCACCTCAGTAAATTTTAAATTATCCTTCCAAATTGGAAATACTGTGTGAAATGAAAAATCATCATTCATTTAAAGGAGAAAAGTAAAGAAACAAATTTGGCCCTTTTCTGTTCTGTCTCCCTATAGAATTAGAACTTAGTTGGCATGGTAGCATATGCCAGAAATCTATGTATTAGTTTTGGAAGTTGAATTGAATTACTATAGCAATGTGTAATATGATGTTAACTCAAAAGATGTCATTAATCAAATGAATTCTAGTGCCACCATGTGATAGGACAGTCAAAAAAAAAAAAAATGGCAGAGTTGTCCTTTGAGTAGTGCAGGACCATTTTGAAGTGGTATTTGTTTTTTATGGTACTGAGGGTTAAACCCCGGGCCTCATGCTTGCATGCTCTGCAAGTGCTGGACCACTGAGCTGCGCTCCCAGCCCTTTTTTTTTTTTTTTTTTTTTTTTTTACTTTTTGAGAAAGGGTCTCACTAAGTTAAGCAGCCTGCCTCTGGTCTCAAACTTGCAATCCTCCTGCCTCTGCCTCCCGAGCCACTGGGATTACAGGCGTGTGCCACCACGCCCAGCCTTTGAAGTGGTATTTGAAATTGGAGAATGTAATGGAAGTATAACAATAATGGAGGCACAAATATTCAACAGAATCTCCAACACACCTAACATTTGCACGTATTCGTGATAAGTTTGAGACTGATGGTACTGTGTGTGATGTGCACAAGGGAAAATCTGGGAGGCCCCGCACAGAAACAAATCCTGTTTCTTCTGCTATGGTAACCACTTTGAACACCTCTTGTAATTGAAGAAGTCAAACACGGCTTGTATTCATCTTTTATTATTGGTATACATTGAATATTATAATTTTAATACAGTTTTTCCTTTCTTAAAACATGTATACATTTTTTGGCATCCTCTGTTTCTTCCATCTTCCTTATTCTTCAAATTATAAAGTAAATGAAAATATAATTTTAGTTTTAGTTTTTCTGTGACAGTTACTACTTGTTTAGTGTTTGTTTTTGTGGTTTTGGTTGAAAGGTCACATCATTAGGATCATCAACAATGTAAATAGTTTTTAACAAAGAAAAGAACTTATTAACACACTTAGAATGTGATTTACAGTTTATTTCTTCTTAACGGCAGGGATTATGTTTTGCATTTGTTCTTACATTGCTGGAGACCTAGCAGGCAACTAATAGATATTTGCTTCAAATTGATTTCCTGAGTGAAATTAGAAGTCTTGCTTTTTTTCAAGCAAGTTGATACAATGCTTAGGATAAACAAAATATTAGCATTCTCACTTTTAGTTATGATGAGGGCATTTTCTCTAACAAACCGTACATTAAAAAATGGAAAATGGTTTTAGGTTTGTAATAGTGCCACTAAATTAAAGTTGCATTACAATGATCACAACTTCAGCATTTGGAGTAAAAGTACAAATTTAGGCCAGTTGACTCTGGAACATGGTACAAAAGATCAAAGAAAAGACCAAAGATCATTGGACTTCTGCAATATACATTTTAAGTATATTAAGTTTTATACTTAATATACTTAAGACTTTAAGTTGCTTTATTTTCTTTTTTTTTTTTACCCTGCGCCCCCAGCACTGTGGGTGCTTTGGCTCTAAGTCCAACTTGAGAAAACCTACAGTTTTGTAGCTTGGTGCCATTTCAAATTTATAATTTTTTTTTTCTGTCATTCCTTCCCTCCCCTTCTGTTTCCTTCCATTCCCTTCCCTTTCCTTTCCTTTCATTTTTTTCTTTTCTTTTTTCTTTTTTCTTTTTTTTTTTTTTTCCTTCCTTGGTGAGGTGGCAGGGGTTTCTTCTCGTCTTGGCAATTCTTTCTTTTTTCTTTATCCAGTGAGCTCCATCACTCCTCTCATAGGGTGTTTTCAGACTTTTCCTGCTGTTCTCTGGTCCACCTACCCCTCACACTCTACCCTATTATCTCCTCTCTTTTACATAGGAAAATAAGGACAATAGGCTGGAGTTGTGTTAGACTTTGCTCTCTCCTATGTATAAATATGTTCATACCACCTTAGTTTCTCAGCCTCCTTCCTTGGAGTCTCTAAGGAAGAGGTCTTTTTCTGCTAGTTCCTCACTAATCCTTCCACCTGTGTGCTTGATCATGTCCTTCCTGCTTCCTCTGAGAGTTAATTCTATCGGTTACTCCCTTTCCTGTATTTTTATCCTTTTTATCCCTATTGGTTCCAAGAAAATATGCTCAAGTTTCTGCTTTTCATTTATTATATTTAGCAAAAGCCTCCACCAATACTTCTTTGTTTCATTACCAGGTTTCTACCCAGAATGGGCTATATTTACTACATCCACTTTAGAAATGAACTAGAACTGCCCATCCCAAAGTCAATGAGTACAGCCTAAATTACTCTCCTGTACTTCTCCATTCAAGCTTTCAAGCTTTCACCTGGCCATTGCAGGTGTTTCTGACTCGTTTCCCTTCTCTCAAACTTCCCTTCTGCAGTTTACTTTCCTTACCACTGCAGAGTGGTCTTTTAAAATACTGATATGGCCGGGCATGGTGGCACACACCTGTAATCCCTGCAGTTCATGAGGCGGAGTAAGGAAGATTGAAGATTGCAAGGTTGAGGCCAGAAGGAGCCTGTGTAATTTAGCAAGACCCTGACTCAAAGTAAAAAGTAAAAAATTGCCTGGGGGTACAGTCCAGTGGTAGAGCACTTGCAAAGTATGTGCGAGGCCCTTGGTTTAACCCCCAGTACTGCCAAAAAAAAAAAAAAAAAAGATATGATCACCTTACCTATCTGTCTTTAAAATCTTTTAGAGGCTAAACATTGCCCAGAGGGTAAAAAATTCAAACACTATATATAGAAGGGCATATGAAGCCATAAATGATTTGACATCTGGCTCTTCAGCCTTATCTTTTACTTCTCTGATTTTGAGTCCCTCCTGTAGTTCCCAAAGTAATGTGCTATGTCACAATTCTGAGTCTTTTATATTCTGGTTCCTCTAGTGGGGTAACATTTCCTGTATCCCTAGCATCCTCCTTCTTACCCTTCAAAGATCATGGGCAGCCATCCTTACCAGACATGACCTGACTGCTTTCTCCCTTCCCAATTTATCATCATTACACTACCATGGGAAAGTTAAACTTTTTTGGTTGGTTTTATTATATAGTTTGTGAATACTGCCTTTATTTGTTGTACAATTTATTGTAGATATTTGTTTTTATGTTCACTTCTTTTTTGAGTTTGCTATTGAGGAGCCATTTTACTAATCTTGCCATCTGCCACACCTAGCATAGTGCCTTGCACGTAGCAGGTGCTCCATAAATGTTTATAGAATGAATGAATTTCAGCAAATTTTATTTGGTGCTTCTTCTGTAGACTTAGTATTATACTTTTAAATTGAGATCATAAGCTTTGATTTTTTTTTTTTGGAGACAGAGTTTCTCTGTGTAGCTCAGGCTGGCCTTGAAATCATGTTGACCCTCCTGCCTCAGCCTTCTGAGTGCTGGGATTACAGTCATGCACCAATACACCTGATTATAAGTTTTGAATTGCAATCTTGAATATCACTGAACTGAAAGCTGGGTGCTATGTCATATTGTTTTAAGGAGATCTAAAGGGGGGTACTGAGATTTAGCTCAGTTGATAGAGTGCCACTCTGCAGTCTCTGAGGTCCCGAATTCAATTTTAGCACTTCAAAAATGGAAGGACATGGCAATCCACTCCCAAGGCAATCCCAAAACAGTCAGCCATTGAAAACCCTGTGAGGGTCCCTATGAGTCAAACAGGACTTGACAGCACCTAACAACAACAACAACAACAACAACAACAACAACAAAGAGCAGGGAGCCTGCAGCCATAGCACTGTGGCATCTGATCCTGTCAGATCTCAGAAGCTAGGCAGGGTCAGGCCTGGTTAGTATCTGGGTGGGAGACTGCCTGGGAACACCAGATACTGTGGGCTTGGGAGAAGGACCTGGCAACCCACTCCCAAAAATCAATCTGCCATTGAAAACCTTATAAATAGCAGAGAAGCACAGACAATAGTGTTTCGCCTGTTGTATGTAGGGTCGCTATGAGTCAGATACCAACTCCACAGCACCCAACAACAACAGTAAAGAGCAGGGAAGATAAGTTTGTAACTAGGGACTTAATAATCTAGTCTTTCTGCATGTTTAGGTCTTTTGTTCATGTTGTTATAATGTGTGGTATCAACTCATCTGTGTATTACTTTTCTAATCAGATTATAATAGAAAAATTATTTTATAAAAGTTATGATTTTTTTTCCTACCTTTCAATCCCCCTCTCCTTCCTCTCCAGATAGCTTCCAGAGAACTCTAAAATGCAAATCTGTTGATTTAGTCTTCTGCTCATGACTCTTTAGTTCTTCCTTCCCATTTACCTGTAGTCTAGTCATTTTGATAGTCTTCCACTTTACCAAGTTCAAAATCTTATTTTTGGTTAGACATCTTCGGAAAGTTTGTTGTTGTCAGCAGAAGCATTCTGCATCCCTTTTGCACCTGCAGCTGATAACACTCTACTCCGAGCATGTGGTTCATGAGGATGAGCATAACAGCACATTGGCAGTGTTTATGTTAAATGAGCCAGTCTTCCCCCAAGCATCTGTTGCACAGGCACAAAAACAGATAAGTTGTTTCATCTATTGGCTGCCAAGGGAACAGAAGGTTTGCCACAACACAGTTGACAAACATCCCCCCCAAATTCCTAAGAAGCAACAACTCATGCTGCTGGAAAATCAGAGTTAGCAAAGGACTGTACATTTTTGATGCTTTTAATGCTTCGTTCCATATGTCCTTATGCAGAGATTGGACTGTTCTCTGCAGCAACTAGGCCATCCTTAGAAGGGTACATTTGAGGTCCACTTCGCTTTTGTAGAAAATTATATTTAAAATTTCTCTGGTCACTGGCAAGCCGCTTTGTAGTATAGTTGGATTGTGCTCCCTTTGGAAGCTTGGTCTTTTGATTGACTCTGATAAGGTTGGCTCCCAGGAAAACCCAGCATCCTTTTTCTCTGGCGCCACTAGGCCCGCCACCCGCCTTCCCTCTTCCTCACCCTCACCCCCCTGCCTCCCCACCATCTCACTATCCCTTACTTGAACTGGCTGCCAGAGTTCACAGACAGCTGGGCAGAGAGTGGCTAAATCACTCAGCTGCCCGGGAAGCTTGGCGGCCAGGCTGAGGGAAGGAAGCATCGGCTCTCTTTGAAGGTTGGCTGCCAATGAATCTCAGGCAGCTGGACTTCAAAGGGGGGACCGCTGGGCTTTCCCTCCCATCTAGGCAGGTCATTCCACGGCACTGCGCTTCCGGTGTTGGCATAGTGGTTTTCAAGTTCCTCTTCAATTAAAGAGCTGAATTGGGAGCGCCACTTGTATTCACAGTTATGTTTCTTATGAGAAGTAGGCAGTCTAAGCTACTATCCCCTATCACCCCAAACTTCAGAGTTAAAGATAGAGAAGAAAAAGTAGTATCTTATAAAGGGCAGCTAAAGAGATCTACAGGAGTAGGATTTCCTTATTGCTAGATTATCACTGTGTTATTTACCAAGTTGTAAATTGCTTTAGGGAATCTTGGTGTGATCTTCTTGAATAAAGGCTAATCAGCCTGTGCTTGTGGACTGAATTTAGCTGATGCCGGGAATCAAGTGTAGCTATGACTGATAGTCTATCTGTTTATAGAAGTGGGTATAGTGCTCACTCACTGTCCCACATTTGTCTCTTGCTGTACTTCCCCACTTTTCACACCCAAATTCCATTGGTAGTAGGAGGGAGGACTGGCCTAGTAGGGGAGGAACAAGAGTGCTGCACGACCACAGTCCAGGCTTACATTAGTTCCAAATGGGGTTCAGAGTCGAAGGAGCCTGAAGTCAGAAGAGCCATGAGTGTATGCACCATCTACAGTGGTGGCTGTGAGCACATATCTGGAACTAGGCTGTCTAGGTTCAAATCCAGCCTCTGCAACTTACTAACCACCTGATGTACGGCAATTAACATTGCCTTTTTGCACCCCATATTCTCCGTGGAAAGTAGCAATAATGATAAGACTTATCTCATAATGCTATTGAGAAGATGCAAAAGGTTAGTAGAGATCATGCACTTAAGAGATATATAGTCCATAATGGGTGCCCAATAAATGTTAGCTATTACTATTGTGTTCCAACTGCCATTGACTGGGACTAGAGGGAGATAACAAGTGGCTGGTTGTGATTTTTACTGCTCCTGTATGGAAAAGAGACTGCCATAGATTGAATTTGTCATAGAGTATTTGGAGATCTGTTATAGTGTAAAATCATGTATTACATTATTTGAAGGAGCAGTTATTTCATGTTATCCCTGTCTTTGCACTGCCCACCCTAGGGATATAAGGAGACTGGATTCAATGAGAGCCATTACTACAATACTCTCTCATACACAACCAAAGGAAGAAACATGGCACCTTATTCTAAAGGGGTGTTTTGGTGAAGAGTACAGCTCCTGGAGTTAGAATCAGAGTTTGACTTTTTGCTCTGACAATTTCTTGTTGTATGTCTTTGGTAAGTTACCTCACTCAGCCTCAGTCTTCTTATTTGTAACATGAGATAATTATATATAACTCAGGAGTCTTGTTTTAAGGATGAGATTAGAAAATGCAGTGTTGCCACCCTGAGAAGCAACATGTTCAATAAATGTAACTGATGTTATTGATATTATCATTATCTTTATTATTATTGCCACCACCATCAGTGCTACAAATTAAGATTGTTATTGAATCACAAGGAAGCCTTTAATTAACCTAACAATGATCTGACAAATAGAGGGCCTTTCCCTAAGGTTTTGGTTCTCTCTAGATCACAGATAAGCTAATTTTGGGCCAAGTGTAGCTTGCTACTTTTTTTGATGAAGTTTTATTGGAGCACACAGTTGTATACATTTGCCCATGTATCGTCAGCAGCTCTGTTCATGCTACAACAGCAGAGGTGAATAGTTGTTACAGAGTATGTAAGGTCCCAAAGTCTAAAATATTTACTTTCAGGCCCTTTCCAGAAGAAGTTTGCTAACCCTTGTTTTCCCAATTAAGATCCAGAGAATGTCAGTTCAATCCATATTGGTATGTACTATCTGAAAAAATGGTCCCATAGACAAATAAGCATGAGGAATGTTAAAGAAGCTGATTTATTCCAGGACTACTACTTAAAAGACTCTGGCTTTTAATATACCAATGTGTATTGTGAATCTTCAAGACAAGGCCATGGTATGCAAATAAACTCTAGTTTCCCAGGCTTACTTGGCTATAGCCCTCTGATATGCTGATATTACACAAAACATTCTCTGGGAAACCCTGCTCTTGGGCTGTCTGTCTGGAAGGACTTTCTTCTTAAATCATTCCTCTTGGTGATTTAGGTGATACCCTCATCTGGAGACCTACAGAATATCATATGAGATTCTGCATTAGTTGCCTCATTTCTTTTCTAGTAAAAATGATATTGTGCTTAAAATCAGAACAGCAAAATATGATAAGTATTTAAATAAGCTAATTAGATAATATCCTCAACTTTAAATGATTCTATATATCCAAAGATTACAAATTGGAGTCTTGAAGTCAAAAAAGACAAGGTGTTTCATTTTATGCCTTCTTGAAATTTTAAAAGCACAGATCCTCGGTAGGGCTTTAGAATTCTTTGTATCCAGATTTCTGAAACATAAATCCAGAGTACCTAACTGGTATACCAACTGATCTCAAATAAGGTTTATAAGAGGAGAGATTAATGTGAAGGTAACTTATGCCCTAGCCATAAGGGGTTTGTTTTATGGACTAAAGTAAACACCTTGAATTTCAAGTTGCAAGCACACAGGGAGCCAGAAGATTCCAGAGGATTGGCGTCATGTTCTGCTTGTGACTCACAGATCTCAGTGGCTGAGCTTTCTTCCACAGCTGCAGCTTCCAGCTGGTCACCAGATAGAGCCCTTAGGTAGTCACACACTGCAGTCACCTGGTTTGAGATGACTGAGTAGACATATAATTGCAACATAGTCGTTATGAATGAAGGCTGGGCTATCTGTTTGCCAAACACAGATAAATGCTAAGTCATAGCTGTTTTCTGTGAAGTCCCAGTGACTGTAGCAGTGAACCTGGACTGAGAGTAGAGAACCTTGCTGGGAAGTGGAGCCCTGGTCATAAATGCATTCTCTTTCTCTCTCACTTGTGAGCTCCTTCATCAGAGCCACAAGGCAACACTTAATTATTGTGATGCCCACCAAACCTGACACTATACTGGGTGTAGAGTTGATCCAGTAAATGCTTTATGAAAGAAAGAAGGCATACATGGTTTCTCTCCTTCCCAGCTAGCCATCATTTCAAGAAAATCTCATTTTATCTTCATTTAGTTCTTCTATGTTGTGTGTATAAAGGCTCCTCAATAATTGTGGTTGACATTGTGAATATGGATTCTAAAAATTTTATCATCTCACTTTTATATTATGGAAGGTAATGAATGAACTTACTAGATCTCATTGTCTTTTGTCTTTAAATTATTTAAGAGAAAGGAAGGAGGGGGAAAAAATCATGGCCTGGAACATAATTATTTTTATTTAAAGAAGTTAGAAACTTGGACAACTGTCAATTTATTATAAAACACATTGTTTCTTTGAATCATGCCCAAAAGTTCAGAGTTTTATTTGGTATAATTAATATGTTCCTCTTGTAAGCACTATGATATGTGATAACATATTATACCCTAAAAGTCTCATTGGGGTTCTTGGAATTCAGGTGGCATGCCTGGAAGAGAAATAATCTGTGGCTGACCTACTTAAAATGTGAGGAAAAAGCTTTTATCCACTACCATAATGAAAATCAACTTAAGTACAACCTTTCCTTTCCATGTCTTCCAGGAATAAGCTATTTCTAGGCATTCCTTTCTTGCACTTTTATATTGCCTTCTAGAATCATTACATTACTTGGTGTTGAAGAGTATGTAGAAGAAATAGCCATAATGCACTGGAAACAGACTACAACTTCCTGGGGACAATAGTTTTCTGCAGTCAGAACTAAGAAAGAATTAAGAATTAAGAAACGTTACTAGAGAGAATTCTTACTCTCATAGGAAGACACAAAAAAGGCAAGAGAGGAGTGCAGTGATTACATAAAATATAAGACATGACAAAGTGAAATATATTTGAATTATAGGGTAACAGGACTAGCTTATGGTGACTATTATTTGGTAGAATGTTAAGGAGAAAGAATCAACCTTCTTAAAAATTGATAATAATACTTCCATATAATGTTGAATACATACCAGCCACTGTTCACATTCTTTATGTGTTCTATTAGTTAATTTTTACAACATAACAAACTAACCTAAAACTTGGTGGCTTAAAACAACAAGCATTATTCCTCACAGTTCTGTGGGTCAGTTGACTGGTATAGTGCAACACTTTTGGTTTAGACTGGTTTGGCGGATTTCTGCTGGGGCTTTTATTGCATCTGTAGTTAACTAACAGCTCACTTGGGATTGGGTGGTCTGCAATGGACTTACTCATAGGTCTGGTCCTTACTTAAATGCCAGCTGAGGGTAAGGGAGGACTGAGCACATGTCTGTGATCATGAAGGAAGCTAATGCATGCATTTTCAACTAGTAGCTGGGTTCCAAAGGCAGCAAGAGAGCAATCCTAATATGCATGCCTTTACTGACCTTTTGTTATGTCTTATTTACTAATGTTCTGTGTTAGTTAGGGGATCTCCAAGAAGCAGATGCTAAGGCAGCATTAGACTTGTAAGAAATTTATTACCAAAATGCCAGTGAGGGGAAAATGGGTAGGGAGCCAGAGGAGGCTGACACTCTCCAAGAATCAGGTGGTGGTGCAGATCTGATCCCTAAGATAAAAAGAGGGAAGGAAGGGAGGAAGGGTTGGAGGAAAGGGAGGAAGAATCTCCGATTTTGGTACAATTCTAAGAAAGCTTTGACCAAGCCAATAGGAAGTCCTTGAGGCTGTGTCACCCTAGTGTTTATTAATATCTCCACCTACAGTTGTGACTGTTATTCGATTAAGCCTATAATAGTCAACAATCACCTTTGTGGAAGGACTAGGGGAATTATCACAATGTATACTTGCCCACATGAGCAGCAGTGTCCTTTCTCTTAGGAATCCAATTGCCTCTGTTGTCAGTAGGCATTTGTTTTGAAAATTGGCTGAGATATGGAAACAAGAACATGGGATCACTTCCTTTTATTGGAGTGACCATGCTCAGCCTTCTGCTCTTTAATTCATTTCTCTTTTTGACTGTAGATTCTAAGCAGGATCCTTGTTGGCTGCCTGTTATTCTGTTCCCAGAAATGCCATGTTCTTTCTACTATCTCAGCAGCTCCCTGTGCATCAAGCTCCCTGGGATGCCTCTCTGATTTTGCAAGTCATTACAGTAATTGCAGCTTCTTGCTACTAGTAATTACACACTGCAACTTGTCTTTTATTACTTCAGGCCACATGATCCCTATGGATATTACTGACCCAGTTCTGTTGCCCCAAGCTACAGAGGAGAGCTGCCACTAAACTTCCTGATGATGCTGGTTCCTTCTCACCTATACATTTCTTTATGGCCTTGGTGAATGGTGTTTCCTGTGGACCTACCTTTGACAAATAATATTCTGTGATTTTTGTCTTGACAAAATATATCCATTCCAATATGTCTACTTCCCTCATCCGATTTCTTACTCTGTTTTAAATTATCTGCAACTGGGGCATTTTTGCTTTACTCAGCATTGGCTATCACCTTGCCAGGACTCTAATGGAATCCTAGAAGCAGAGTTTGCCTCATCTTTTGGTATCCTTGCTAGGATGTTAAATCCTATGTTTCAAAAATGGGAGAAGGACGTGGCAATCTATTCTCAAAGTAATCCCAAAACAATCAGCCATTGAAAACCCTATGAGAGTTGCTATGAGTTGGACCCAACAACAACAACATGTTCAAAAATAAGTCCCCAGGGCTGAGGCTGTAGCTCAAGTGGTAGAACACCCATCTCGCATGTATAAGGCCCTAGGTTCAATCCTCAGCACTGGGAGCTGAGTGGGAGGGATGTCTCCAAATCAGTAAGTCTTGTTTATCTAGCCTTTATGTTTTGGTTTGGTTTTGTTTTTTGGTTTTTTGAAACATTCTTACTACGTAAGTCATGCTGGCTTCTATCTTGAGATCCTCATGCTTCAACCTCCAGACTGCTAAAATTACAGGCATACATTAAATCTTTCATTATTCACTGGAAATGGGGGAATTGTGGGGTCCCACCTTGATCCTTGTGAGGATCACATCACAAACATACCATTCACTAAGAGGATTAGGCTATGTGCCTCTAGTGACCCTATACTACAGCCTATCACCTCTTCATCCATCCAGATACCTCTGAATTTATTTATTTTACCCATTCCTGGAACTTCTGTCACACATATAATCTAAGACCAGAGGACAGTCTCTATCATGACCCATGGTGGTCCTTTCCAAATCCAGAGCTTGAACAGAGTAGAAGGAATTATAGCTCAAACATCTATAGAACCCTTTCCAAGCATATATAGGAAGAAAAGTAATGCCCTCAGCTATAGTTGATCAATATTTAATATCAGAATAACAAATAAAATTTAAGAACATAAGGGCAACATTTAGAGCCCAGAAAAAATCAAAGCAATTCGGTGAATATATTAGCTGACAGTCTTCATTCTCCATCACAACCAGACTTGGCTGCCAGAGATTCATGTCTAAATGAGGCAGCATAGACCATAGTGCAGGAGACAGGACTAGACATAGACTACACTTTCCAAAAGTATTAGTGGCGGGGATCAATGTGCAGGGGCCAAAGCAAGATAATATGGAGCTGAGGGTATAGCTCAGTGATAAAAGTTTCTGCTATGTTCGAGGCAATGGTTTCCATCCCTAGCACTACACATATTAATAATACTAATACTAATACTAATACTGCTAATAATAATGCAACCAGAGGGGAAGAGGGCGGAGAGTATGTGTCGGGGTGTGTGTGTGTGTGTGTGTGTGTGTGTGTGTGTGTGTGTGTGTGTGTCGGCGGGGGTGGTGGTGGTGGTGGTGGTGGTGGTGGTGGTATTATAGATTTCAGAAGAAGGGAACTGCCCTTGATACAAGGTTGGAATAAGAAAGATGCAGGTGGAAGTGAGGAAGAGTGAAAGAAGAAAACACTCTCTGTGCTCAGCATGGAAGTCCCAACCACAAGCAAACAGAAAGGATCATGTATCTGGTCTTCATCTCAGCCCCATTGACCCAGCATTCTCAAAATCCAAACTCAAGGTATTTCATGACTCCTGCCAGTAGCTGCTAGCTAATTCTTGCTTCTCTTTTGGTATATAATCTCTTTCCTCCCTTATCAGATCCAGCACTTTCCCACCCCAAGTAATACCTAGTTATTATTCTAGCAGCCAGGAGAAGTGGTAGGGGCAGATCCTAAGATGCAGTATACAAAGGAGAGGGGCCTTTGTGGCATCTTCCAGCACAGAGAAAGTTTTTGCTCTTACTAGGCAAGAGTGGGCCACCTCTTTAAGCTGTGAGGGCTCCTGGGGTATTGGGTAGGTGGGTGGGGTATCTACAGATCCAACATCCTATGGAACATCGACTCAAATATCCTCTTATGTTTCAGGGTCCCGGATTTTCCTAACTAGAACCCGGACATTAAAATAACAGACATGCCTTGGCTGAACATTTAAATGTCTCTTTTGTTGTTGTTAAATGTTCCTAGAGCTCTGTAAATCTAACTACCAGGTCTGTTTATTGCTCATCTATGTCAGCTCTTTCATTGCAGGATATGGTAGCCTCTTTGAAAGCTGCTGAAATGGTTCTCTGGTTTTCCCATTTAGTATTTACCTGTTCATTGTTCTGTTTCTCATTATCCCTGTGGAAGGATCTCAATAAGACTTAGCACTAACTAAGCAACACTCTTATCTTTGTATACAGTGTTCATTGCATAGCTTTTAAATGCCTAAAACATTGCGCCTATGAGAACATTCCCTCCAGTCAGATTACCTCCAGGGAATTATGTAGCAGTGGGACCAATACCAAGTGCTAGGATCTCTCTGTACCCCGAGTTCACTTAAGACAATTCTACCATGTGATTGAAAATAGGGAACTGATTGTAATTGTTTACTTATAAATAAGTTTGAAAGTAGATTCCCAATGACAGGGACATTTTCCATCTATTGAGGGGCCTTAGGAATAGGTTTAAGGAGACAATCAAATGTTAGTACAGCCAGTTTGTGAGGTACCCTAGTACTTGCTTCTTCTTGCTCTCCAAGTTTATGTTTTGCCCATGTAGCTACATTTTCAGCACTTTTTTGGAAAGGAGGTACTCATTGTAGACTTTATAAGCTTGTGGTATTGACACAAGGTAGAGAAAGAGCAGGTTAAATGTAATGTCTTTTTGTGAATTGAAGAAAATAATGTGGTAGGAAGATGCTATTTTAAAAGCTAATAAGCTGATAAATAGAAAGATTAAGGAACTTGACCAGGTTAAACTTTTATTTCCTCTTTATTGGTAAATATTGATGGTGTACAGAGTAATAGAGCATTTGCTTTTTCCATTATGTGACTCTTACAACACTTTTGGTTATACTTTTATCAACTTGCAAAGTTTATGGAACCTTTTGACTAATACGTAGTAAAACTCATATGAATATTTGAGTTATGTTCCTCTATTTTTCCCATGTAGTCATGAAGTTGCATCATTTACATAGAGATTATCCTCTCTCTCTCTCTCTCTCTCTTTTTTTCTTTTTTTGCAGTACTGGGGGTTCAATCCCCGGCCTCATGCTTGCCTGCTTTGCAAGTGCTATACCACTAAGCTGCACCCTCAGCCCATTTCTTTTTACTTTTTGAGACAGGGTGTCTCTAAATTACGCAGACTGCCTCTGGTCTCCAACTTGCAATCCTCCTGCCTCAGCCTCCCAAGTCATTGGGATTCTAGGTGTGCACTACCACACCCAGCTCATCCTGTCCTTTTTTATCCCTCTACATTGTTTCCCCTCCTCATCCCACCTTCCCTAATCTTCACTTCCTATTGCTAGTTCCCTCCCTCCTTCTTTCTACTCTTTATATTATCCCTTCTTTGCTAAGTTTAACTGTGCATTTTTATATATCAATTTAAGTATAGGATTTTTTTCTTCCTTTAAGTAAGATTCAGCTCCCTCATATGAGTGAAAATATAGGCTGTTTCTCTTTGTGACCTTGTATTGGCCAGGTTAAACTTAATGCTAAAATTTTAGGTCAGGTCAGCCTAGCTCTAGGACCAGTATACTTTCTACTAAATTTGCTCTATTTTCAGCCCAGTAATTCATTTAAATTTGTTCACTTAAAATACTTTATTCCATGGTTTCTTTGTATTTTGACACTTTGAGGGCTGTCCTTCTTGACACACTAGATCAAGAAATAGATACTGGGATCTAGCAGTTACTGGATGGAAACTAACTCACCCTTGGTACCACCACAAAATGCTTGGATTGTTGACAACTTCAAATTGTTATGTTTAAGACTTTTGGAAGAGATCATGGTTTTCTTACCGTGAGGGCTATGAGAATCTATTCCTACCTCAGCCCTGATGCACACCTTTCTTGCCTTTAAACCAGGCAGTGTTTCCCTGTTCTGTTCAAATGACAGTCTCTTGGTCCATGTATAGATTCCTCATGAGTACAATTAACTGCTCTGATATTCCCATTCTTTGTAGTGTTATCCATAATTTGTTATGATCTATGTTGTCAAATGTCTTTGCATAGTCAATAAAACATAGATAGACATCTTTCTGGTATTCTCTGCTTTCTGCTAATGTCCATCTGACATCAGCAATGATGTCCCTGGTTCCACGCCCTCTTCTGAATCCAGCTTGATTTTCTGGTAGTTCTCTTTCTATATACTACTGCAGTCACTTTTGATTGATCTTCAGTAAAATTTTACTTGTGTGTGATATTAATATCATCGATAGTTTCCACTTTCAGTTGGATCCCCTTTCTTGGGTATTGACACAATTATGGATCTCTTCCAATCAGTTTTCCAGGTAGCTGTTTTTCAAATCTCTTAGCATAAACAAGTTAACACCTCCAGGGCTGCATCTCTTCGTTGAAACATCTCTATTGGTATTCCATCAATTCCTGGAGCCTTGTGTTTTGCCAGTTCTTTCAAGGCAGCTTCCACTTCTTCTTATAGTACCATTGGTTCCTGGTCATATGTAACCTCTTGAAATGGTTGATCATCCACCAATTATTTCTGGTACAAGTACTCTCTGTCTGCTAAATAATTGATGCCCAATTTTAAAAAATGCCAAGTCAATGAATCCATGGAATCATTGAAACGTAGAAGCATGATAATTAATACAGATTTCTAAGACTATCACACAGAGAAAGAACTGAGACCAATTTTCACTAAGTATGTACAAATTATTTTTAAAAATGAATTGGCCTGCCTTTGTGAGGTTGCTGTTGTTGCTGTTGCTATTAGGTGATGTTGAGTCAGGTCCAACTCATAGTGACCCTATGTACAACAGGTAGAACACTACCCAACACTGTGCTATGCCCAGTACTATTGTCAGTGTTTTTTTGCCATTCATAGGGCTTCCAATGGCTGATTGTTTTTTGGGAGTGGGCTGCCAGGTCCTTCTCCCAAGCCTACAGCACCTGGTATTCCCAGGTGGTCTACTACCCAAGTACTAACCAAGCTGACCCTGCTTATCTTCTGAGATCTGATGGGATCAGATGCTAGGGTGGTATGGCTGTAGGTTTGTTGTTCCTATGTGCTGTCTTATTACACAAAGCCCTTAGGTTATAAGCCCAATGTCTGAATGTCAGGGATATTGTTGGGAGGATAAAGTACATTATCTTTGTTTTGTGACTTATTCTTTGTTAAGAGTTGCTGCAAGACCAGTGCAGGTAGAGTCACTTTCATTCCCATACCTTTGGCTCCCACGAGAGACCCACCTGCTGTTATTACTAGCAGTGCCCCATCCTCTGCAATGGAATTACTTTAGGGAAATTGGTAATGGCTCAGAATTTTTGTGTGGTTACCAAGCATAATGTGTGCATGTATATTAAACACACACATAATTGGCTGTCTTATAGGGTCTCCTATTAATGACTGCTGTATAGAGGATAAAGTTTTCAATTGACCAGACATTTTTGTTCATGTAAGCCTTACTTTTGTAGTAATTGACTTCCTAGTACTCTGCCTATGCTGGTACTGAATCATAACTGAATGTCAAGATTGATGTAGTAGTGTTACTTTAACAAGTCATCACTTGTGCAGAGATGGCATTAGAAGTAAAAGACTACTAAGATAGATCAGTAAGAAAAGATTAAAGTACAGTATGTAAGTGGGCTTTTTGTTTTCAAACTCCCATCTCTACTATTTGCCAACTGTGGCCTTGGATAAGGTAATTACATCTCTGTACTTCAGTTTCCTAAACTGTAAAATAAGGATGATAATGAAAATATCTAAATTGCAGAGTCATTGTAAAGACTAAATAGTTGAGGTAGTAAAGGATATAGTGCCTGGGGTATACTATGCATTCTGTAAGGGTTCACTGCTCTCACCACCATCATCATCCAACAGGAACATTAAAGATAATTCAAGACCTACCACCATTTGCACAGTGTCTGGCATACACTAGGATACAATAAATATTTTTAAATAAATAAATATGTTCACTTCTTATTTTTATATATATTTGCTCTTTCAGATAAATGAAGGAAATGGTATCGATAACTTTCTATGCATAATATTGAAGACTAAATGCAATCGTACTTTTGTGTTGTTCAGGGTTTGCTAAGGCAGTCTGAAAAATGTCTCCTGCTAGGATTTACCTGTCTGTTCCTTATTAAAAAACAAGTGGATGATTTGAAAAGTCTTTCAATTTTGTTTTTCAGGAGGAAGCAAAACTCTCTTAGGCAAAATTAGTACTTTACCTATAGGTGTATGTAATTTTCTGCCTGATAAAGTCATATGTTCTTGTCATAAAAAATATTCTCATCTGAATGTATATGAGATGTTAAATTAACACTTTATGTTTGCAAACAGGTTCATCCTAAATTCCACTATAAACAAGCTCATGACTCAGGCACAGACACTTCTTGTGTGGCTTTTTCCTATGATGGCAGTGTCCTTGCCTCTCGTGGAGGTAGGTTGAGAGCTCTTTTTGATGTGTTTCTACGTAAAATGATTACAGTTAACTAACATATGTCACCCCCACATGTCTGTCTGTTTGCCGTACTGTGGGAACTTGTGTGCTGTTGTGATGCTAAAAGCTATGCTATGAATATTACATATACCAGCAGGGTGACACATGATGGACAGATTTTACCTGAGCTTCCAGACTAAGACAGACTAGGGAGTAGGACCTGGTGAACCACTCCCCAAACAACTAGCCATTGAAAACTCTATGAATACCAGAGAAGCACTGTCAGATATAGTGCTAGAAAATGAGCCTCCCAAGTTGGAAGTCACTCAAGAGATGACTGAGGAAGAGTTGCCTCCTCAAAGTAGAGTCAACCTTAATGATGGAAAGGGAGTACAACCTCAGGGACCTCCATTTGCTGATGTTGCATGACTCAAAATGAGGAGGAACAACTGTAAACATCCATTAGTAATTGGAATATAGAATGTAGGTAGTATGAATCTAGAAAAATTAGAAATTGTCAAAAGGGAAATGGAGAGCATAAACATTGATATTCTAGGCATCAGTGAACTAAAATGGACTGGCAAGGGCCATTTTGAATCAGATACTCATATGGTCTGCTATTCTGGGAATAACAAAGAGAAATGGGGTTGTATTCATCATCAGAAAAGACATCTCAAGATCTGTCTTGAAGTACAATCCTGTCAGTGATAGTATAATATCCATATGCCTACAAGGAAGGCCAGTTAATATGACTGTTACTCAGATTTACACACCTACCACTAAGGCCACAAATGAAGACAGAGAAGATTTTTATTCGCTCCTGCAATCTGAAATAGACAAAAAATGCAATCAGGACATACTGGTAATTACTGGTGCCTGGAATGCAAAATTGGAAATGAAGAAGGCTCAGTAATTGGAAAATATGGCTTGGTGACAGAAATGATACTATAGTTTGCATGACAGAATTTTGTCAGACCAATGAACTTTCATTGCAAATACATTTTTTTTTTTACCAGCTTAAATAGTGACTATACACATGAAAAATTTACCAGTTGGAACAAACAGGAACCAAAATGACTACATTTGTGGAAAGAGATGATGAAAAAGCTCAATATCAAGAGTTAGAACAACACCAGTAGCTGATTGTAGATCAGACCATCAACTACTCATGTGCAGGTTCAACATGAAACTGAAGAAAATTAGAACAAGTGTACGAGAACCAAGGTATGACCTTGAGTTGATTTCACCTGTGTTCAGAGACCTCAAGAACAGGTTTAATGCATTAGGCACTAATGGTAGAAGATGAGAAGAGTTGTGACATAACATTAAAGAAATCACTCATAAGGAAAGCAAATGGTTATTAAAAACACAGGCAAAACAAAAAAAAACAACAAAAAAAAGAAAGACCAATTACATTTCAAAAGAGACCCTGAAGCCTGTCCTTTAATGTTGAGCAGCTAAAGTGAAAGGAAGACATGATGAAGTTAAGGAAATAAACAGAAGGTTTCAAAGGGAAGCTTATGAAACAAAATCAAATATTTTGATGACATGTGCAAAGAGCTGGAGATAGAAAACCAAAAGGGATGAATACAGTCTGTTTTTCTCAACCTTCAGGAATTGAAGAAAAAATTCAAGCTTCATGAGGCAATAGTGAAGAATTCTACAGAGAACATATTAAACAACATTGTTGTTAGGTGCCGTCGAGTCGTGTCAGACTCATAGCGACCCTTATAGGATTTTCAGGGGCTGATTGTTTCAGGATTTCCTCAGGAGTGGGTTGCCATGTCCTTCTCCCATTTTTGTGGTGCTGGGAATCGAACTTGGGACCTCAGAGACTGCAGAGTGGCGCTCTACCAACTGAGCTAAATCCCAGCCCATGTTAAACAACATAGGACATCAAAAGAAGATGGAAGGAATACACAGAGTCATTTTACCAAAAAGAATTGGTGGATGACCAACCATTACATATTGTCAGGAACCAATGGTACTGAAGGAAGAAGTGGAAGCTGCCATGATAGAATTTTTGAAACACAAGCCTCCAGGAATTAATAAATTATGAATAGAGATGTTTAAACAGAGATGCAGCCCTGGAGGTGTTAACTTGTTTATGCCAAGAGATTTGGACAACCACAATCTGGCCAAATGACTGTAAGATGTCCAAATTGTGCCTGTTTCCAAGAAAGGGCATCCAACTGAATGTGGAAACTGTCAAACGATACCGTTAGTACCACACGCAAGCAAAATTTTGCTAAAGATCAGTCAAAAGTGACTGCAGCAGTATATAGACAGGGAACTGCTAGAAAATCAAACTGGATTCAGAAGAGGATGGGGAACTAGGGACATCATTGCTGATGTCAGATAGATATTAGCTAAAAACAGAGAATACCAGAAAGATGTCTATGTTTTATCAATGATGCAAAAGCATTTGACTGTATAAATCATAACAAATTATGGATAACACTGTGAAGAATGGGAATACCAGAGCAGTTAGTTGTTCTCACGAGGAATCTATACATAGACCAAGAGGCTGTCATTCAAATAAAACAGGGAAATACTGCCTGGTTTAAAGGTGAGAAAGTTATGTGTCAGTGCTGTATCCTTTCACCATACCTCTGCAATTATCTATGGTGAGCAAATAATCCAAGAAGCTGGACTTTATGAAGAAGAATGAGGCATCAAGAATGAGGCATCATTTTTGGAGAAAGACTCATTAACTACCTGTATTATGCAGGTAACTCTACTTGCTGAAAGTGAAGAGAATTTGACACATTTACTGATGGAGATCAAAGAATACAGCCTTCAGTATGCATTGCAGATCAACATCTAGAAAACAAAAATCCTTACAGCTGGGTCAGTGAACAATTTCTTGATAAATGGAGAAAAGATTGAGATTGTCCAAGATTTTGCTTTACTTGGTTCTACAAGCAACCCCTGTGGTAGCAGCAGTCAAGAAATTGAAAGATGCATTGCATTGCAAAAAGCTGCTGCAAAAGACTTCTTTAAAATGTTGAAAAGTAAAGATGTCATATTGAAGATGAAAGTGTGCCTGACTCCTTCCTTGGTATTTTCAGTTGCATCATATGGCTTTGAATGCTGGATGTTGGATAAGGAAGAAGCACTGATGCTTTTTCATTATGGTGCTAGAGACGAACACCTAATATATCCTGGACTGCAAAAAGAACCAACAGATCTGGCCTAGAAGAAGTGCAATCAGAGTGCTCTGTTGAAGCAAGGATTGCTACACTGCGTCTTACATATTTTGGACCTGTTATCAGGAGGGACCAGTCCCTGGAGAAGGACATCATGTTTTTGAGAGTGGTGAGTCAATGGAAAAAAAATGGAAACCGTCAACTACATGGATTGACACAGTGTCTGCAACTATGGGCTTAAACATAAATAAGATTGTGTCCCTGGCACAGAATTGGGAAGTGTTTTGTTCTGTTGTACATAGGGTTTCTGTGAGTCGGACCCGACTTTCAGACACCTAACAACAACAACAGGCTGGGATTTAGCTCAGTTGGTAGAGCAACTGCTCTGCAGTCTCTGAGGTCCCAAGTTCAATTCCCAGCACCCCCAAAATGGGAGAAGGACGTGGCAATCCACTCCTGAGGCAATCTTGAAACAATCAGCCATTGAAAACCCTACAAAGGTGGCTATGAGTCAGACACGACTCGACGGCACCTAACAACAACAACAACAATAACATATGTCACACTAATCTTATCATTTAGTAAAGCTAGCTGTGCTTTGTAAATGTACCTTTGCCAGTCTGTTTTTTCATTAAAATGTGTATTCACTTTGACAACATTTTTGATTTAAAGATTATCAAGTAAAATTTAGCAATTATGTCCTTTTTTGTTTATGTTTCTGTTTTTACTTCAAATGTCCTAAGAGTTTGAAGTCTTCATGGATGACCTTTTTCTCTGCCTTTGGAATTTTGTAGATCATCTATGTCCTTTTATTATTTCTCCACCATTTTATAATTCCATATCTGGTGTTTCAGAATCCTCTGCTAATCATTGATTTTTTCCCCCTACAGTTCAAACCTTAATTTGATTCGGTTTTAAAAAGTTATATACCTAGCTGTTATCTTTAACAATATTCTGTATGGTCATATTATAAGTTTATCTACACTCATGGTTGGATATAGGTTATTTCTAATTTTTGGCTTTATCTTTCACATGGATAAGGTTCTGTACTGATAAAAAGAGATGGATAATAGTGGAGGTAGCTTATAAGTGATGCATTATGAGACATTATTGAGGATCTTCCTGTAGATTCATTTGTGGCAATAGGATAACATTCTAAAGGTAAGTTTTATGGAGTTCTCACAGTACAAGCAGGATGATTAACCAGTTGTGGATTAGTGAACCTGATAAAAGTTGGGTTTCAGAGGAAGGGTTGCTAGGGAGAGAAGGGAGGTTCTTTTATTTTTTTTTAATGTAACTCTCCACTAACCTCACTTGTACCTGATCCTGATTACTTATTGGGCCCAAGGGGCTGATGAAGGTCTCAACTGTGGACACTGGGGAGAAAGACTAGCAAAGACATTACTTATATGAGTTTGGTTTTTATTCTGATCAAGAATTTGTTCATAGCCCTATAGAAATATAAAAAGGTATTCTTAAAAGAGTATCTGTTCCTCTTTAAATGGATTGGAAAATCTGTACTCCTCAGAAAAGTGAAGAGTGATAACCACAGATAGAATTACACTGCAGGGCATGAAATAACAAGGCTCACTTATTAATATTGATGGATAGTTCTGCCCACATGCTAGTGGGGAAAAGAATCTATTGTGATTTACACTATTTTCAATGGTTCTTAAATTAAGATGTTCCCTAGAAGTGAGATTATATTCAAACACACCACAGGAGAACTACCATCTGCTGTAAATCACACTTTAGAGTAGGTTCTCTAGGGTTCCTTCTAGCCTACAGATGCTACATCAATCTGGAAAGTAACTTCTAGAAGGCTGACTCATATAACTTTCTACTGTTCTTGCAACAATTACTGCTTTCAAGCTCCCTGAACAGTTAAAAAGTAAAATATGCTTGTGTGCATCTGGCTTCTCTCTCTTCTTTCTTGCTTCCCTTCTTCTCATCCTCCTTCCCTTACAGTTATACACTAAGTTTAGCAAACCCTAAGAATGAAATGAGTTCTTTCTGTGAAATTTACTTTTTTTCTTCTCATTTTTCTGTCAGGTGATGATACATTAAAATTATGGGATATCCGACAATTTAATAAGCCACTTTTTTCAGCCTCAGGTCTTCCTACCATGTTTCCAATGTAAGTAGAATATTTTAAATATGTTAGCACAGTAGAATGGAAAAGGAATTTCTTCACTTTAATATTAATTTATATCATGTCTTTTAGATCCTCTAGAAAAGGGACTTGGAAATAATTTGTCTGTTTTTTGAAAGATGCAATTTATTTTTTCTTTTTATTTTGTACTTTCATCAGACTACAAAAACATTATTGAAGTTGACTATTTATGTGTGTGTTTGTTCATTTGTTTTTGTGTGTATACATTGTGTGCACACACAGGTCCTTCATTTATTAAGACTGTCTTGCTCTGGGTGGCTGAGTTCTGTTATCTCCATTCAACAAGTTGGCAACCGAAACTTAAGATTTTTCTGAGGCAGCTAAGATGGGATTTAACTTCTAAGCCCTATAATTGTGCAGAGGAAACTGTTTCTATTTTGGTAGAAATGAAGTTTCAGATCTGTGTTGAATAATGACCAAGAGGGACAGTGTGAACTAATGGAAGCATCAAATGAAAGAAGCTATGATAGTAGAGCACCAAGTCTAACATGGCCCATTGCCTGTGGCATTATCTGTTAACGTGAACCAACAAACATGAATTTAAAGTGGGTGAGAATATTTTGAGCTGTTATGCTACAAGTAATAGTAACTATATAAGTTCAAGTAATTTCTTAAATTTTTCACAATCAGGTGGCCAGACCTCTCATAATAAAAGCTGTTGAGTCAGGGCCATCTCCTAGTTTCCAGTGATGCAGCCTGCTTATCATGGTGTTTTGTTTCATGGTGCTTCATTTGTTGTGACTGAAATTATTTGGAGGTGATGGTAGTGGTTGTGGTAGTAAAAATAGTTCCAGAAAATGGCCAAATCAATCACTACTTAGACGTAGTCATATATATCTATGTGTCTGCATTCTCAAAGATTCAAGAATCAGACTGGCTGCATTTGATTCCCAGTAGCACCACATCTTTGTGTAATGTGGGCAAGGTTTATTTATCCTCTCTGCCTCCTTGTCGTCATCAGTAAAATGTAGATGACATCTACCTCATAGGATAATTGTGAAGATTAAACAAATTACTAAAATTGCCTGCTGTATAAGCCCCATATAAAAGTTAGCTCTTTTTATTGTCACGTTTATATCTTATTTAATCCATTCATTGCTGCATTATTGTGGGGGTCATGAGCTTATACCTATCAATTCTTTTTGTCTTTAGGACTGACTGCTGTTTCAGTCCAGATGATAAACTCATAGTCACCGGTACCTCTGTTCAAAGGGGATGTGGCAGTGGCAAACTTGTTTTCTTTGAGCGTAGGACTTTCCAAAGGGTATATGAAATAGACATCACAGATGCGGTATGTATCTTCTTCTCCCCGACCTTAAGAAGGAAGTGAAGATTGCATCTTAGCCATGTTTTGTTTTGTTTCTAATAGGACATTAAGATCAATCCTTACAGTGCAGGGGTAGCTGCTTTTTGGTAGAAATGAAGTTTCGGATCTGCTTCAATACAGAAATATTGCTCCAATACAGAAATTATCAGTACTTCGCAGACTGGCTGATCTACTCTGTCTCTTCCCTCAACCCAATATTTCCTATGGGCCTAGACTTTAGTCAGAATTTCAGCTCAGCCTGTTTATTTCCTCCTCTCTGAGGAGGAAAGAAGTCATGTAGGATACAAAAAGGAAATACAGTGTGCATGTTTGGGAGGACCCAGGGATTGTGGACAGATATAAAAATTATGTCCTCGGAGAGTGATGAGGCTTATCATTGCTCCTAAACCCTGAAAACTTTGACAGAATTCTTCTTGTCAAGAGTATAGTCATTAAGGTAAGTCTCAGCAACCAGTGTACTTCATTATTTGACATTTGGAAGTTTAAAACAGTTCAGATTTAATTTCTACATCTTAAAAATCAAACAAAACCCTAAAACTTTTAGTTTTCTTTACACATATATATGAGCACTAAAATACCAGCATTCATTCATTCATGTTCTGAGACTGAAGACAAATGTAGTATAATAATGATGAAGATTCCCAAAGGAAAATCTGAATTCTTTCAAAGCATTTACTATTATTTAGATGGTAAAATAAATCATTGTAATTTTCTGAAACAGACCAATTAGTGTCTGTGTAAATTGTCTTTGGCTTACTGTCAAATCCTTTACTAATATCCTATTTCTCAAGCAGTGCTCTTATGTAGGTTTCTCCATTTATTTCAGCTCTTTGTAAACAGTTGAGATATATTATGCACTTAAGTGAATCAGACAGTTGAACAACTGTTTTTAAAACGCGAGTAAAAAGCTCTTGTCTCTAATGTTCTAGTACTACTGTAGAATCTTAATTTGTAGTCCCCAGATTTGAAACTATGCTATTGTTTGAATATTATAGAAAGAGTGAAATAACAATGAGACAAATTCTAGACGAGTACTCAGGTTTTATAGATTCTAATCTCATGACATAATTTGAAATGTGCCAGCACTTGCAATACTTTTTGTGGGTGCATCCAAGAGGCAGCTAAAACACTAGAATCAGAGATAAATAATTGTCTCTGTGAAGTATAATCTTAAAAAGTAAAATTATTATAATTGGTTGTCCTGGAAGTAAGCTGTGTTCTGCTATGCCTTTCAATGACTGTGTATTTCAGTATTATTCTTAGTGTTGTGTTTTCAAGTTACAATTTAAATTGAAATGTAAATAAATAAGTATTATTGCACTTTTAAAGATATACTGAACTTCTGTAGTTTGCAGGAAGAACATGATGTTTGCTAAAAAATCAGTGTCTCATAATGTGATAAAATTTCCTTGGTAGATTTTTCCCTCCATAGCACTTACCACCAGCTCATATATTTATTTGCTTTTTCTCTCCTCTTCAATCAGGATGTAAGTCACACAAGGGAAGAAACTTAATTTTGTTCACTGAGGTATCCTTAGTGCTTAGAATAATGCCTGGCACATAGACAGCACTTAATATTTCATGAATGAGTGGGTAGTGTACTTTGGAAGTGCAAGTAGTACATACTGTAAAACATGTTTTTTTGTTGTTGGGTGCCCATGATAGGTATGTCATTAAGGGATAAGGAGAGAGAGAGAGAGAGAGAGAGAGAGCTTTATAGAGTTAGGGATAAGGATAGAGAGAGGTTTTTAGAGTTGGAGAGATTAGTTGACCTTCAGTACCACAATTAGAAAGTGATTTTATCTTGTGTTTTGGTTTTTGTGGTCCTGGAGTCTTGAACCCAGGGCCTCATGTATGCTAGGCCAGTGCACCACCACTGAGCCACACTCCCAACCCCTTTTTTATTTTTTGAGACAGGGTATTGCTAAATTGCACAGGCTGCATCTGGCCTTGAACATGTGATCTTTCTGACTCCACCTCCCAAGTTGCGAAGATTATAGGCATGTGCCCCCACACGCGACTTTTGTAGTTGTTTTTTAAAGTAAAGGATGACACATTCAGACCTAGATTTTGGAACTTGTTTGTTAACTTGTTTAAATAAAAGGTCAGGTTTACAAGATTTGAACATTTGCATACGAAGCCTGAGGTTTTTAACTTGGGAGAGGTAATGAATGTTCCCTGAGCTTAAAATATATCTATAGAAAGTAAAACATTTTGGAAGACAGTGAGCTCTGTTGTTGATGTGCTGAGCTTGAAGTATTAGTAGGACTTTTGGGTACAGATGCTTAGTGTGCAGATGGGTAAATGAGTTTGGTGCTTAAGAGAAAGAAGATACTGTTTTAGGAGAAGCATTTATAATTCATAGTTGAAGTGTTGGTTGCTGATGAGTTTGATTAAGGAAAGGGCACACAAGATAGAATAGATGAGCCCTAGGAAATTGCATGTAAAGGATGAGTGAAGAGAAACAAAGGAAAGGGTTCATTAGGTAGAGATTACTATATATTGAGTCATCTTAGAAAAGCCAGGAAACAGATTTTCCGATCCATTTGAATAGATGGATGAAGAGAGAACTTCCAACAGGGACAAAACACACGCCTTAAAGAGGCCCTTTAAATCATCGATTTAGTGATAGTGGTGGAGGAGTTGTTGTTAACATCAGATAGCATAGTTTTCCTGTTTATATAGCAGAATGTTATGTTAAAGGGGCTTTAAACTGCCCTTTTGACCTATTGCCTCAAGTTTTAAGTCTTCTTGGAATGTAAGAAAATAAACACTTTCCTTGGGATGGGTAAAGGATGGATACTTTGCTAGAAGAGCTAAAAACCACCTCTTTTATTTTATTGTGTTTTTGTCATTGAAAAACAAAATAGTCATCATTCTTTTAGTAATACCACAGTCCACTGTACTAAGGTACTTACTGTTCAGTTTTGATTTGCAGAGAAGGCAGCCCCTGATATTCTTTCCCTTGACAGTTGGTAGTGTACTTGTTTTACTAGGCCCAAGCAGTGGCATTTTATATCTATCCTAGATATATCTCTTTCCCATAATGAAGTATGATGGCTTGTATTCTTCCTCTACCCTCTTCTAAAACAGAATAAACCCTTAGATAGTTATATTCTAGGACACAAAGCTCAACATACATGTGCAGAACCAAACATTTTCAGTCAGGAGATACTAATTTATGCAATAAATGTCTCATTAATTAAAAATTATGCTACAACTTCACTCAAAAATACCTTTTTAAAATATAACAAGAAGCTGGGTGTGGTGGCACATGGCTGTAATCCCAGCAATTCGGGAGGTAGAGGCAGGAGGATTGCAAGTTAGAGATCAGTGGCAGTTTGAGTAATTTAGCGAGACCCTGTGTCAAAAAGTAAAAAACAATGGGCTGGAGGGGCAGCTCAGTGGTATGGCACTTGCAAAGCATGCAAGCACGAGGCCCTGGGTTCAACCCTCAGTACTGCAAAAAATAAACAAAGAAGCAAATAAATAAATATAACAAGTACATTTTCTGTTTTGTGGGGCGCGCGTCTCACGGTCCAGCGGTCTGATGGGGTGGCAGCACCGCACACACAGATATTAAACACAATTCACTTGGAACCCTTGGGTGAGGGGCGAGGATTCCTGTGGCCCTCGGATGCTGGACGCTGGCGGAGATGGGAGAAAGGGAAAGCCTCAGGTGCTTTTGCCTTCCAGGGGCAAACACCCGTGTTGGTGGTCTCGGTGGTCACGAGGAGAGAGTTCTTGCTTCGCTGGTCGCAGCGGGAGAGCATTCTTTCCTCACCGATGGTCCGATGGTCCGATGGTCCGGGTGAGAGAGCAGAGAGAGCTGTTTCCTTGCCGTGAGCGAGAAAAGAAAGGTCTTTCCTTCTTGGTGGTCGAAGATGGGGGTGGGGGTGGGGGGAGGGAGAAAGGTCTTTCCTTGGTAGTTGAAGGTCCCGGCCAAAAGGGAAATGTCTTGATGGTTCGGGCAAAAAAGAATGGAGGTGCCGCAGTGCAGCTCCTTATATAGCTCACCCACAGAGTGGACTGAGCCAATCAGCTTTGAGTCCAATTGTCCAATCACGTTGGGGGGATTTGTGAAGGGTTTTGTACAAACGTCCAACCAAGTTACTTTCATTTTCCTTACATTTAGACATTTTTCCAGTTTTGGGGTTTTTGTCAATTTCCTCCCAATTTCTCCCTACATATTTATTTTTTAATCAAGTTTTTAAAAAGTTGTTTTGACTCTGCTCTCTGCATTGTTATAATCAATGAATATTTTCCTTTCTCTATTTAGTGTAGAGACTCAGCTTCTTCACTGGGAGACAGGAAACATTTCTTTAATTTTTACTATTTGCACTGTGTACAATGATGTTTGCACACGTTGTACAATTCCATTACAATTATCTTTAGATGCTTCCATTCTAGTCTAATTGTGTTTTCTCAAGTTAAGAGCACACACACACACACACACACACTCCTAAGGCATTATTGAAGTCTGTGATTTAAGAAGTGCTTTTGGCCTCTTTTCTAAGATAAATTCCAGAATATATAACTTGAATCATTTTTGTTGTTGTTGTTTTGAGACAGGGTGGCAGTCATTATGTAGCCGGTGCTGTTCTTGAACTCTCAGTCTTCCTGCCTTAGCCTCCAGAATACTGGGATTACAAGTTGTTTCACTGGGTTTACAAATACACTTTTGTTTTTTTGTAGACAGAATCATATATTTTTTAGATAATGGATGAAAGTCTTCCACTATTTTCTTTTGCCTGCAGCCATAGCACTGTGGCTTCTGATCCTGTCAGGTCTTGGAAGCTAAGCATGGTCGGGCCTGGTTAGTACTTGCATGGGAGACTGCCTGGGAACACCAAATACTGTAGGCTTTGGAGAAGGACTCAGCAACCCCCTCCCAAAAATCAATCTGCCATTGCAAACCCTATGAATAACAGAGAAGCATTGACAATAGTGTTTTGCCTGTTGTACATAGGGTCACTATGAGTTGGACAAGGACTCAACAGCACCTAACAACAACAATTTCTTTTATGCAATAAAAGCATACACAAAAAAGGATGGATGAAATGTAATTTTGAAATGACATATCAATTTTTTATTTTTTGTTTTTTGCATAATTGGGGTCGAGCCCAGGGCCTCACATATACTTTTGCAAGTGCTATTAGACTGGGTTCCATCTCTAGCCCATTTTTTATTTTTATTTATTTATTTTTGTGGTACTGGGGAGCTGAACCCAGGGCCTCATGCATGCTTTTTTGGCAGGTGCTGAACCACTGAACTGTACCCCCAGCCCATTTTTTACTCTGTGTTTTGAGATAGGATCTCACTAAATTACTCAGATTGTCTCCCAAGTTGTGAGGATTAAAGACCACTGTGCCCAGCTCTTTTTTATTTTTTACTTTGAGTCAGGATTTCACTAAGTTAACACAGGCTATCATTGGCCGCAAACTCCCACCTATCTGACATGTCAATTTTTTAAAAAAATTATGCTTAGAAGAAATCATAAAAAAATTGCAAGCATATTTGAAAGTTTATTATTTTTAGGGAAGTTCTTGGAAATGACAATAGCAGTTTACTAATTTTTCAGCAAACTATAATTTGTTGTAAAATGACTAGTAGAATCTTCTTTAAAAATATAAACCAAGAGACATAGTTTATTCAGTTGTACTAGCATATTGCTGCTTATACTTTTCTTTTTTCTTTCTTTCTTTTCTTTTCTTTTTTCTTCCTTTTTTTTTTTTTTTTTTTTTTTTTTTTTTTTTTTTTTTTTTTTTTTTTTTTTTTTTTTTTGGCCATACTTAGGAGTTGAACTCAGGGCCTATAACATACTTTGCAAATAACTCTACGACTGACTTGTACCCTTAGTCCGTTTTTTACTTTTTATTTTGAGACAGGGACTCACTAAGTTATGCAGATGTCCCCTGGCCTCGAACTTGGAATCCTCCTGTCACCACCTCCTGAGTTACTGGGATTATAGGGTGAGCCACCATGCCAGGCTCCATTTATACTTTTTCCCCCTAAGCATGGTTAATAAAGTTGTTTTGACTTGGTATTAAAAGGGTGACCTCATCACCTCATTCACCTTTGGCAATAATTTAAAAGAAAGAGCAGGCATTCCTTGGGTAAAGAGGAAAACAATGGAAAGCAAAAAAGCCATAAATTTCACAGCTGAGCCTAACTTCTTTTTAATTTGTTTGCTTTGGTACATTAGTGAGGGGGGTCTTTGTTTTTATAAACACTGCCTGAGCAAAATGAGGTTAGGAAAGAAAAAGAACTGAGCTTTTATTTGAAAAAACACAACTATAGCATCTAGCACAACTGATCTAGCCCATGGCCTTTGGAGGGAAGGGAAGGGATTTGCTGGATGGTTTCAAGTACACTACTTTGGACATGTTGAGGTTGATTGAAAATCCTACCACTAACGTAAGATATATCATAGTAAAGGTGTTTTAAGGATGAAAAGTTCATTTGGAATTATCTAGGAAATATTTGATTACATGAAAGGACTTTTTTTTTTTTTTTTTTTTTTTTTTTTTTTTTTTTTTTTTTAACCACAGAAGAGAACAGATAGCAAAGAACAAGGGTTATCTTAGAGTTTTGCTTCTTTCTACCACTATTTGTTCTCTGGAATAACTCCTTCTGGGGAGAAATGAAATTTAGATTCTGCTCATCTTATTCATGTTCTTTAAAAAAGAAAATTCAGAATGGCTAAGTACTAAGTGCTTTCTATCAGCTTGAAATCTTGTGGTGGTGACTGTAGTTTGAGAGCTGCCTTCTTGGAACTTTATTGGTTATTTTCATATTCATCAAATAGATTAAAGTAAAATAAAAATAATTCTTTTTCTATCCCACATGGATAGGGAGAACTTGAAATTTTTCTGTGATGAGATTTGGAATTTATTTACTTATTCACCTAGTTACTATAGGTTTTATCACTGCCCCTTAGTTTCATAAGTATTAGTTGAAATGTACATAAGTATTGTTAAAATCATGTTAAGTCAAAAGGAAGAAAAAATTTATTTAGGATTTATTTGTAGGATAGTAGAGATAATTTGCTACATCTACTGAGGAAAAAAGTAAGGTCCATGTTGTTTTTTTTGTTTATTTGTTTTTTGGTGGTACTAGGGGGCTGAACCCAGGGCTCCATGCATACTTTGCAAGTGCTCTACCATTGAGCTGCACCCTCTGACTAATTTTTTTTATTATTTTTATCTTGAGACAGGGTCTTACTAAGTTGTGCAGGCTGCCTATGGCCATGAACTTGGCAATCCACTTGCCTTTGCCTCCCAGAGTTGTTGGGATTATAGACTTGCGCCACTACACCCATCTCATAAGATTTCTAACAGGCACCCTGGCACATATCTGTAATCCCAGCAACTCAGGAGGTTGAAACAGAAGGATTGTGAGTTCAAGGCCAGAGGCAGCCTGTGCAAATTAGTGAGACTGTCTCAAAGTAAAAAAAAAAAAAAAAGGAAAAGGTTGTTGGTACAGCTCAGTGATAGAGCATGTGCCTGGCATGCATGAGGCCTTGGACTCAACCCCCCCAACATTAGCAAAGAATATTAAAAAAGAAAAAACAAAAACAATTATTTCCCTGGAAAATACCAGCTGTTTCCTTCTTTATTTAATTATGCAAATTTCTGAAAAGAATTTGTGTTCACATTATTTTTCCTTACCTTGTAAGATCTGATTTTTCATGGATGTATTTCAATGGGAACTATTTCCAATTAACTTTTTGTATGTTAATTTGTATTTTTCTTAAGAAAAGTTGTTAGGTGTCCTTAAGTCAGGTCCAACTCATAGCAACCCCATGTATAACAGAATGAAACTCTCCCCAACACTGTGCCATTCTTGGCACTGTGTCAGTGCTTTCCTCCTGTTCTTAGGGTTTACAATGGCTAATTGTTTTGGGAGTGGGCTGCCAGGTCCTTCTCCCATTTTTGTGGAGCTGGGAATTAAACCCAGGGCCTCAGAGGACTCAGAGAAGCACTCTACCAACTAATCTAAACCTCAGCCCAATTTAAAAAGTAGTACATTTTAAATCTAAAAAATTGATAAAGGTAGAAAATATCATAAAGTAAATATTATATCTAATCCTACTACCCATATATTGCTCCAAAAATGACATTTAAATTAATGTTTTGATGTTCAAGAAAATGGCTTATGTGTTAACATATAAGATGACACACTACATTTTATGTGTTACATGTAAATGTTAAAGTATTACATATATATAAAACATATAATTAAACATAACAGTGTCAATACTTTCATTTCACATAAAAGGTTCCTGTGTCCTTATTAGGAGTCAATAATTGATATTTTAAATCCAGAGAGATGAGGAAGAATAAATGGACATAAAAGGCTATGAAATAAAAGACTCTTCATGAAGCTAGCTATTTATCTTAATTTGTAAGTATAAGGGATGACCATCTGGACAGTAGTCAACCTCTATGATTTATATGTATGGAGAGCAGAAAAGTAATTCACATTAATGGATATTCCAGAAGTCCTCAGAATTAGCTTTGGAATGTATCTTCTTATATTTGAATATAGATATATCTGATCTGGGAATTCACTTCAGACAAATTACTGAAGTTATGCCTGTGAAAGCTTACCTCTGAAGGCACAGAGGAACCCATCTGTTCTTCTTTTATGCTGGGAATAGACTAATCATCTGTTTTACTAATATAAAATCCTACTGTAGGCAGAATTGCACCTCCTTGCAAGATTTCTAGAAATGCAGGAGTCAAATAGTGTCTCTGCTCAGTTAGGATCATACAAGGAATAGCACACAGAGAGAACTTGAGCTATCAGCAGTATAAATGCCAACTGAAAATAAATTTGAAAGACTGTATTTGACATTTTTCTGCCTTCTAAAATATAGTGAAATCTTCTTGATGTAAAACACAAGGAGATGGAAAAAATGGTCTCTGATTTAACTAGCTAGCTTTCCATTATCTGATTTTTATTATAGAGGAATCAGGTAATTGGTTATCTAGAGAATGGCAGTTACTTTGAATTATGTATTGTTTTGAATAAAATGTTATTAGGTTAATGAAATTTTACTGTAATTCACTTTTTTGCAGCATTAAACAATACAGATCTTAGAAGGAGCTTGTTTAACATATTTTTACTTAATAAAATATGCATACTTGCCCATAGCCAAGTGGTAGGATAGTGTACTCAACAAAGATATGTGGAGCATTTGCTTATGTAGAACAGAGAGGCAGAGTGTGAGAGCACTCATTGTTTCCTGGTCTTCCAAAATGTGTGACTACTTGATAGGGAACCTGGGAGTAAGTAGAAGATGATGGAGTTTAGTATAAATGTGCCAGAACAGCACTGACGTGTTTCTTATTTTAGCACTGTCTTTTCCTAGTGAAGCAATAACTTCTAGCATGGCCAATGGGACAGTGTTTCACTGTCAAAAGCCACAATGGTCAGTGAGTACTGCTTTCTCTGGGAGTATTTTCTTTTTTTAATCATTGAAGAAAAGAGATGCCAGTAAGATGTGGTGGAGAACAACATTGCATTTTTTTAGCCTTAATAATTTGGAGTATGAGGCCACCATGAAGACACTAACCCCTAACTTGGGATTTCCTGAAGCAAGCCCCATACACACATAATTTAAATGTAACTGGAACTCAGCTCAAAT
>VMDO01020357.1:0-37676 GCA_007922755.1 Pedetes capensis | reverse complement strand
CTCTGTACAAAATGTCAAAACAAGACCAGGTGCTGACTGTGGATCAGACCATCAACTTCTCATATGCAAGTTCAAACTGAAGCTGAAGACAATTAGAATAAGTATATGAGAGCCATGGTATGACCTTGAGTATATTCCACCTGAGTTCAGAGACCACCTCAAAAACAGGTTTAATGCATTAGACACAAATGATAGGAAACCAGAAGAGTTGTGGCATGACATAAAAGATATCATTCAAGAAGGAAGCAAAAAGTTCTTAAAAAGACAAGAAAAAAAGAAAAGACCAAATTACATGTCAAAAGAGACAGTAGAACTTGCCCTTGAACATCCAGCAGCTAAAGCAAAAGGAAGACATGATGAAGTTAAGGAACTAAACAGAAGATTTCAGAAGGCAGCTCAAAAAGACGAAAACAAATATTATAATGACATGTGCAAGGAGCTGGAGGCAGAAAACCAAAAGGGAAGAACACGCTCTGTGTTTCTCAAGCTTAAGGAAGTGAAGAAAAAATTCAAGCCTTGAGTGGCAGTAGTGAAAGATTCTACAGGGAAAATATTAAATGATGCAGGAAACATCAAAAGAAGATGGGAAGAATACACAGAGTCATTATATAAGAAAGCAATGGTAGATGACCAACCATTCTAAGAGGCTGCATAGGAAGAGGAACCAATGGTGTTGAAGGACAAAGTGGAAGCTGCCTTGAAAGAAATGACAAAACACAAGGCTCCAGGAATTGATGGGATGCCAATAGAGATGTTTCAACAAACAGCTGCAGCACTGGAGGTGTTAACATGTTTATGCCAACAGGTTTGGAAAACAGCTACTTGGCCAACTGACTGGAAGAGATCCATATTTGTGCCCATTCCCAAAAAAGGGGATCCAACTGAATGTGCAAACTATCAGACAATATCATTAATATCGCACACAAGCAAAATTCTACTAAAGATCATTCAGAAGTGACTGCAGCAGTATATAGACAGGGAATTACCAGAAAATCAAGTAGGATTCAGAAGAGGGTGGGGAGCCAGGGACATCATTGCTGATGTCAGGTGGATATTAGCTGAAAGCAGAGAATATCAGAAAGATGTCTATCTATGTTTTATTGACTATGCAAAGGCATTTGATTGTGTGGATCACAACAAATTATGGATAACACTTCAGAAAATGGGAATACCAGAACACCTAATTGTGCTCATGAGCAATCTGTACATGAACCAGGAGGCAGTTGTTCCAATAGAACAAGGAAACACTGCCTGGTTTAAAGTTGAGAAAGGTGTGTGTCAGGGCTGTGTACTTTCACCCTATCTCTTCAATTTATACGCTGAGTAAATAATCCGAGAAGCTGGACTTTATGAGGAAGAACGTGGCATCAAGATTGGAGGAAGACTCATTAACAACCTGCATTATGCAGATGACACCACTTTGCTTGCTGAAAGTGAAGAGGATTTAAAACATTTACTGATAAAGATCAAAGATCACAGCCTTCAACATGGGTTGTGACTAAACATCAACAAAACAAAAATCCTTACAACTGGGTCAGCACGCAACTTCACAATCAATGGAGAAAAGATTGAGGTTGTCCGAGATTTTGCTTTGCTTGGCTCTATAATCAACACCCGTGGAAGCAGCAGTCAAGAAACCAAAAGACTCATTGCTCTAGGAAAAGCTGTGGCAAAAGATCTCTTTAGAGTATTGAAAAGCAAAGATGTCACATTGAAGACGAAGGTGTGTCTGACTCATGCCATGGTATTTTCAGTGGCATCATATGGTTGTGAAAGCTGGACATTGAACAAGAGAGACAGAAAAAGAATTAATGCTTTTGAGTTGTGGTGCTGTGAATATACCATGGACTGCCAAAAGAATCAACAAATCTGTCCAAAAGAAGTACAACCAGAGTGCTCCTTGGAAGCAAGAATGGCCAGACTGCGTCTTACATATTTTGGACATGTAGTCAGGAGAGATCAATCCCTGGGGAAGGACATCATATTTGGGAGAGTGGCAGGTCAACACAAAAGAGGAAAACCCTCCACCAGATGGATTGACACAGTGTCTGCAACAATGGGCTTAACGGATTGACACCGTGTCTGCAACAATGGGCTTAAACATAAATAAGATAGTTTGCCTGGCACAGAATTGGCAAGTGTTTCGATCTGCTATACATAGGGTCACCATGAGTCAGACTCGACTTGACAGCACCTGACAACAACAACAACAACAACAAGTGGTATGACACATATGTCTCAAAAGGACACTTGCAATTTTGTATCTGTTATTTAAAGTACATTTTAATACCAGTAATCCCAGCAACTAAGGAGGCAGAGCCAGGAAGATGGCAAGTTTGAGGCCAGAGGCAGCCTGTGTAAACGTAGTGAGACCCTGACTCAAAAATAAAAAGTAGATTTAAAAATGGGCCAGAGGTGCAACCTAGTGCCAGAAAAATTGCAAATTATGTGCAAGCCCTTGGATTCAACCCCTAAGTATCACAATAAATAACTAAATAAAATTTAAGTACTGGACAATTATCCTGATTGGTGACCCCCTTATTCCCATCTTTTTAGTGGGGAAGGGTAGGTAGAGGGGTGCTCAGTTAAAAGATTGACTCTAATTTTGTTCTTTATTGATGTGATAAAAATGGCATTTCTGTGTAATTAGGGCAGATCTCCTCTACTTTAGGAAATGAATTGCATTCTTCATTTTCTCTCGTAAGTTCACCGAGAGAATTAGGTCTACAAATAAAGAAGGGATAAAAATAGAGGAAATAGACTAATTTCTCTTTAGGATAGAAGATATAGTATAATAGAATGCAAAGAGATCTGGGGTTAGTTCTGGTTCTTTTATTAACCAGCTATGGACATTTGGTCTATAGCTATACCAACCCTGGTGATGGATTTCGGAAGCTACCAGGGTTGGGCCTGGTTAGTACTTGGATGGGAGACCATCTGGGAATACTGGGTGCTGTAGGCTTGGGAGAAGGAACTGGTAACCCATTCCTGAAACAGTCACTGAAAAGCCTATGAATAGCAGAGAAGCACTGACAATAGTGCCAGGTATGGCACAGTATTGCATAGTGTTTTGTCTGTTGTACATATGGTCTCTATGAGTTGGACTTGACTTGATGGTACCTAAAAACAACATGCAAATTTGGGAAAAGAATGTCAGCTAATTTCTCAGTATTAATTTCTTCATTCATAAATGAAGGAGATGATCTGTAAGGTTCTTTATGGCTTGGAGTCTGTGACAATCAAGTAAATGAAAAGAGGGCAGTGTCAGTGGTAGTTTAAAGGTCTTGCACTATGTTGGTGCCCTGGGTGGACGTAAATAATGACAATGAAAATATCTATGCCTACCAATAGAACAAGGGATCTGGTAGATAGATATGTCTTATTAAAGTATACAAAAAGAAGCTCTAAATACATCCCCTCTTTGAAGACAACAGAATAGTTTCACACCTGTTTTTTTTTTGTTTGTGTTGTTGTTGTTGTTGTTGTTGTTTACGGCACTGAGGAGTTGAATCCAGGGCTTCACGCATGCTTTTTGCAAGTGCTCAACCACTGAGCCATACCCCTAGGCCTTTTTTTTTTCTTTACTTTGTATTTTGAGATGGGGTCTCACTAAGTTACACAGGCTGCCTCTGGCCTTGGACTTGCAATCCTCCAGCCTCTGCCTCCCGAATCACTGGGACTAAAGGCATGTGCCATCATGCCTGGGTAGTTTCACATCTTGAAATCTAATTACTGGTGGAGATTTGCTGAATAAAAATTATCCTTCACTGATACTTGGCATAAAAAGTGGATCTAGGGCTACAGACATAGCTCAGTGGCAGAGAGCTTGCCTATCATGAACAAGGGCCTTGGTTGGATCCACAGTACTATAAAAAAGATCTAATGTATCCATTAATAATTTTACAATAACAACATTGAAATATTAAATAAGAAATAAAAAAAACTTCATCCATTTGAGAAAGAGTAACTTTGCTCAACTTCCAGTTTCTACTGAAAAGGCCAGGGATGTTCATAAAATCTGCTTTGAACTTGCCAACTCATTCTAAATAACAGTCATGGAAATTACAGGCTGCCTGTCTCTATATAAAAATAGCACTGACTGTTTAGTTGGCAGAGTATGGGAAGGACCTTCAGGTACCCCATATAGAATCTGTTGCAGAACCACATAACAAGATGCTACTGACAATGACAACTATACTGAAAGATACGCATGCAGGGTGTCCTGGAGTTGCATAGACTCCATCCTGTTCCTTGGCAATATGAAGTACTGATTCTAGAATCTAGACTGTGGATACAAGGCTGGCCAACTGAGGTAAACAATAGTCCTTCATTTATTTTCCACTACTAAATCCTCCCATGAGTTGGACCCAACTCAACGGCACCTAACAACAACAACACCGCCGCCGCCACCACCACCACCACCAACAAATTCTCCTAATAAGTTGTTGAAAAATTTGACCACTCCTAACTTACTTCCCTTCAATAAATTAGTAGTCAGGGAAAGGGGGCAGGGCATTATACTTAGGTACATAAGCAAGATTTGAAATTTAAAACACAATCAACAATAATTTAGCTTGCAGCCATAGCACTGTGGTGTCGGATCCCATCTGATCTCGGAAACTAAGCAGGGTTGGGCCTGGTTAGTATTTGAAGGGAGACTGCCTGGGAACACCTGATACTGTAGGCTTGGGAGAGGGACTCAGCAAGCTACTCCCAAAAATCAATCCACCACTGAAAACACTATGAATAGCAGAGAAGTACTGACAATAGTGTTTTGCCTGTTGTACATAGGGTCACTATGAGATGGATACCAACTTGACAGCACCTAACAACAATAATTTGAGAGTAACTCTAATAATCAGTTAGCCAAAGGCCTTCATATTCCCTCATTAAAATCTGTCATTCAACTCTGACCAGACTTAAGTTTTTATATCTAATTTGATTGAAACAATAATGGCATTTTTGGTTTTAAGACCCTGTCAATTGTATTGTTTAACTTTGCTAAAGTCCTAGTTGGAATGATGTCTGGATTTGATTTTTAAGAGGGGAGGATGAACTTAAGGACTATAAATAGCACTATTTTTTATCTTCAGTGTCATTCATGAATTTGTTTTTTTAAAACCAATGTATTTCAACTCATATGTTGTGATGTTTCTAAATCCCTTGTGGAAGTAATAATAAAGATCTGGGACTAAAAGTTTTCACTAAAAGAAAGGTGAATATCAAAATTATAACTAGGATCAAATTATAGTGCTTAAGCAAGTTACAAAATGGAAAATGATTTTTTCCAAACACACATACAAGTCCTAACATGATACATATGGACACCAAAGTAAAAAAACATAGGCTGAATGATATACAAGAGATTTCTCTCAGACTGCTTCCATAACGAGGTGAGCTGAGGTTTTAAAGAGTATGTTCTGGCAAATTTCTGTCTTCTCTGAACCTTTGCCAATACTATTTCTGGAGTATGAAAGAAAACACATGAAAAAGATTTGGATCTTTCTAGGGGCATTATGCAATTGGAAGTTGTTGACATACCTATTATCAACAATTCCTAAAACATTTCCTTACCACAAGAACTACTAATTTTCATGGGAATAATGGAACCCTTCAGGGATGTTCCACCAAGTCAAACACTCAACAAATTACTACCATCTTTGAGAAGAAAAAGAACAACTCCAATTTTAGCAGGCCTCACTCAATCCTAATGTTTCAAATCTAACCTCTGGCAAAAATTAAGTCAGGTTGTCCAACTGAGTTAACTGGAGACTTTCATGGAATATTCTTGACAAATATTTCCACCTTTGGCTCTTACCCTTTCTTCTTACTTTCCAGCTAACCTATGCCTTGTTCCTATCTTGAATCATTTCTTGCTATTCCAGAACATGTTATGGTTTTCATGCTTCCTTGAACCATTACTTCTGCCTAGAATTCCTTTCTGCTATTGTCTCCTTGGTAGGACCTTTCTCATCCTTAAGCCCCAATCCAATTTTTACTTCCCTTTGTATCCCTACCCTATAAACCTTTCATCCTGGGCAGAATGAATCTCTTGCTCTTCTGGGTTTCCATATACATTTATGCATAGGTAACCCTTAGAAAATAGTTCTACAGAAACTATAATTTCAAATTTAAGACAGGAGAGAGAATACAGTTTTAGGGAGAACAGGTCAGAAGTAAACCTAGGAAATCCCTAATAAATATTTTTATATTTATTAAAGTAAAAAGTCAGTATGTTAAACAGATAAAATGCAAAAGCCCTTTAAAGACATTAAATTAGTAGTAATGGGTACTACTCTTAATTCCCCATAATATCTTCCCTTGTTTGCTGGAAACTTCAGAATTTCCTTTACTTACAGTCTCATGTGTTGTTTGCAAATTAATTTTGCTTTGCTAAAAATGATATATACATGAGTATGTTTGTGCATGTTTTCCCTTTCTGTGCCTGGGACTACATTTAGATATTGTAGGATTCTCTTTATAATTAAGACTTGTGCATCTCTGTCACCTAGATCATGCAGAGGTCACAGAAATGCAGAGCAATTTGGATGTATAGGATGGAAAAGACTTGGGGACACTTGCTATGCTTGCCCAGCACTTTTCAAATACAGTCCCCAAGCCCCAGAATGACTCTGTTCAGTCTCAGGGTTGTTGCCCAGAATCACTCTGGGCCAAAGCAGAGGTTGTTAGAGATGTTGCTCCACACATCTCTGGCTGCCTTCTTCCTCAAAGAAGCTGGCAGGCTTCAGTTCTGGAGGCTGGTTTCCTTTCTTTCATCTATCTTCGTTTCATTGCAAAAATATCTTCCCCTTCTCTGCTACCTACCTTATTAACCATATCCTAGTATTTTCAAATTTTGTGTTATTTCCTTTTTTAATCATCCAAGAATGACTAGGACTGAAGTTTTCCCCCAAAAAAGTTATTTCCCACAGGAAGGATTCATAGGATGAAAACTCACCTGTGAATGTAGCACTTTGAGTATAAACATTGCATCATAAGATTGATAGTTTTACATTTTTTTCTTTTTTTCTTTTATTTTTCTTTTTTCTTTCTTTTTCTTTTCTTTCTTTCTTTCTTTTTTTTTTGTGTGATACTGGGGGTTGAACCCAGGGCCTCGTGCCTGCATATTTTGCAAGTGCTGGACCACTGAGCTGTACTCCTAGCCCTTTTTTTTTTTTTTTTTTTTTTTTTTTTTTTTTTTTTTTTTTTTTTTTTTTTACTTTTTGAGACAGGGTCTCGCTAAATTACACTGACTGCCTCTGGTTTTAAATTTGTGATCCTCCTGCCTCTGCCTCCCAAGTTGCTGAGATTACAGGCGTGTGCCACTGTGCCTGGCTCCCAATTTTTTTCTTTTGTAGTTTGTTAATTTATTGAGAGTTAGACTTACATCTTACTCACATGAGTCTCTGGCACTTAGAATCCATTGATTCTGCCACATAATCGTCTCTCACTGTTGTACCACTTTTTCATTGCTACAGCTACAAGGACCCTCATTTGTCATCACCTGAATTCCTGAAACTTCTTCCAAATTGGTCTTTCTGCCGTCAGGTTCACTGCCTTTTGGTTTATTATATTTAGAAAATGAAAAGGGGCCTTTCTTAATCATGAATCTGTGCTATTCTCTGATTTAGAACTCTCCTATGACCCTCATGGTTTCTCTCTCCCAGTTGGCCTCACCATTTAGCATGTCCTCACTTAACCCTAAGTGTTAGTCACCAAAGTACCTGCACGTTCCAAAGTGTATCATGCTTTCTTAAAAATTCTCTGCTTGGGGCTTGGTGCAGTGGTGCATGCCTATAATCTCAGTGACTCAGGAGGTGGAGGCAGGGGGATTGCATGTTCAGGGCCAGAGGCAGCCTGTGTAATTTAGGGAGACCTTGTTTTAAAGTTAAAAAAAGGGGGGGGGGTGGGACAGAGCTGTGGATGCAGCCTAGTGGTAAAGCTCTTGCAAAGTATGCAGTAGGCCTTAGTTTCAACCCCCAAATACTGCAAAATAAATAAATAAATAAATAAAACCTCTCTTCTTGAAGTGTTCTCCCCTCCTTTATTTGTCTGGAGAATGCTGTAAGACTTTAAAGATTTAGTTTCCCTATCCTTACTGACTTTCCCCCAGGACAACAATCTTAACTTCTTGTGTGCAGATCTGCTATAACCCAAGTCCATCTTCTTGACTGCATCCTGAAGTAACTGTGACCTTCCTGAAGGTAGATATTGAGTCTTCTTCCCCTTTGTAACTCTTATTCTCTATCTAGTGTTCATTATGTTAGTGCTCAGAAATGTTTGCTACGAGATTTAATAATTGGTGACATTAGAACTGCCAATATTCTGACCTATTTATTTTCTCCTCTCAATGGAAAGTTGCAAACTACCATGGTCAATCTTCCCCAAAATGTTCTAATGACATGTCTTACCATTTCCTTCACTTAGAAGACTCTCAACAAATGATGCAGTCCATTTTGAAGGCATATTTGGAAGAGAAAGCTACCACAAGGATAAGGAAATTTTTTCTAGTCATATGACAGGCTTAAAAGATTAATAATAATTTTGTGAGACTGCTTAAAATGCATATGAAAGAAGATTCAGACATCTAAAAAATTCTGTGTAGATTGCATATATTTAAAAACTTTTTGCATTCCTATAAAGGAATTGAAATGAAGCTACTTCATAATATAGCATGAGAATATAGGACAAAGACCATGAAAATATAAAATTCAATACCTCTTTTCTGAGATATCAGTAGGTAGACCTTATTATTTTTGAAAACTAAGAGCTCTTTTATGAAGTGAAAATCATCATGCAGAATGTAATCACATATCTTTGAGCTCTAAATCAATACTGTGATCTTATTTCTAAAATCTAC
Organism: Pedetes capensis; assembly: GCA_007922755.1. NCBI lineage: Eukaryota > Metazoa > Chordata > Mammalia > Rodentia > Pedetidae > Pedetes > Pedetes capensis. The sequence goes on along the minus strand of VMDO01020357.1, from coordinate 28,816 downwards.
CACTATTGAAAGAAAATGATAGCATAAAATAGTGTGGGAAAGGAAAATGAACCTCACAACTATATGCAGAGACTATTGTACTTTAACAAGATCCATGGTAAATAATCACTCCTTTTTTTTCCAAACAGAAATCTAATGAAATCACTCCAGAGAGGCCCTGGCTGAGATGTTCTTTCTGATGCTTCTTGTACTTTGAAGACCCCATAGTTATTCTCTGTTAGATAAGAAGCATTTGCTATTGATAGTTCAACTACACAGGATAAGCCTTTAAAGCAGAAAATCAATTTTAAACAAATATCCTTTCAAAGACAACTTCAAAAGAAATGAGGCTGTTCTGTCTGCAAATACACACACCTGGAAATGCTCTGAAAAGGAAGATAAATACCAACATGATCCTGTAACAAACATTGCAAAGACATACCAATGGCTTTTACAACAGGAAAACACCATCTCAGCCAACTTTGCTGAACTACTAACATACGATGAGAGTGGCCAATAAGGTAATGAATGGCTACTGATTAAGGGAAAAGCGTTACTATTTATTCAGCTTCCCTATTCAATCAGGGTGAGTAAATCATAGGATATAGTTCAGTGTTCCAAGTTTGAATCATCTCTAGTACCTCCCCATTAAACTCTGCCCAGATTTATCTGAACCCAGTTGGCAGAAGGTATACCTTTCTTTCTCCTGGGTAGTCCATTCCATCTTTGAACACAGGACCTATTGGCCCCAAAGTAGATGCCAACACTCTGAGTTGTAATGACTTTGAAGCAACTCACAAAAAATAGTAAATTATGACCATTCAGTTAAAGCTGACCATAATAAAGATCATGGTTTTTGAGAATGGAAGTATCAAGCAAGGGATTAAAGGTAGAAGGAATTTAAAAACAAAAAGAGAAAGAAAGAATTGTTCTTATTTTGAAGAATTTGTGAATGCCACCATTTTTGTTTTCTCTACAAAAAACAAAAAACAAACAAACAAAAACCCCACCTTATTGCAGGGGAAAAGATCTAAGAGAATTTGTTTGCATCTTATATAAAGGATGTTTTTAATTACTTCTAGAATCAGAGACATATGGCATTGAGGAAACAGTGATTAAAACAATGGGCCTAGCCATTAATGCAAATATAGTGCTTATATTATGTTTGATGTGTCCCGAAATGGTAGGAAATAGGAAAGACAAGTATAAAATTTCCAAAATCTTTGAAATATTGATATCCCATTTCATATTGCATTGCTTTTCTCAAAGTAAACAGTGGAAACAGAAAGATGATAGGCTTTAGAAGCACACAGATCTGTGGTTGAATCCTGCAACCTGCTATGTATTAGTTTTACAATTTGTTACATTATTTAACTCATAAGTGGTTATCACAGGGTCAAAGTAAATTACTTGTCTAATAGAAACACAGAATTATTATGTGGGTTAAAGGTTTAGTATTTGTGAGGACTTGGTAAATGCCAATAAATTCTATTTCTGCTGCTTTAAAAATGTGTTTTAAAAATGCTGGGGAGATAGTAGCTAAGTGGTAGAACATGTGCTTAGCATGTAAGAAGCCCTGGGTTCAATCCCCAGCACTGGGGGAAAAACCATGTTCTTTAAATTCACTTGAGATTTTTATGTTGATGCCTACCAGTCTATAAGCTTCCTTATACTGCATTGAAATGCCTGGAAATGTGATATGTCATTCATCATAGGTAAACTTTACTGTGTCCTAAGCTTTGTTGTGCTGAGGCAAGGGCCCAGGAAACAGCAACCTTAGGATAGACCTTTACTTTAAATTTTTTTATTTCATTTAAATAAAAAACAAAAATGAAAATTTCCAGTACAGAGTCAACAGAAAATTTAAAAATAAAGTATACAAAAAATGTTTCAGAAAATTAAAATACTATAGAAAATGATGCTATATTTCTTCTTTCCAGGATCTCTATCAAAGACAAATGTAGCTACTATTGTGTTTTAAAATTGCTTAACATGTAGACATATTAAAAATGTTTAATAAAAACATTAGGTAATGTGATTCTAGGACTCCTTATTTCAAAGGTATCTTATTCTGTCTAAAAAGTGAGATTTTAAAACAGTTAGAACTTTCTGGGGAGGTTGCCAGTATGCTTCAGAAGCCAGAAAATAATGAACAAATCACCAAACACAAGAAAAATGAAAAACTAAGTCATTATGTCTCCTCCAAAAGGTATAATTCTTTACTGAGTCAAAAGATACTGATATGGTTGAAAAGACAAAGAATTCAAAAGTCTCTTCATAAAAATGATCAATGACTTCAAAGAGGACACTAACAAGCAGATGAATGAAGTAAGGAAATCAATGAGGATCAAAATTAGAGAGTCATCAATCTAGAAGACAAAGTCAGCAAACTGGATGAGAAATTCAGCAAGGAAAATGAGATATTTGGAAAAAAAGCAGAAATGTTGGAAATGAATAACTCAATTACTCAAATAATAAACACAATGAAAGCACCACCAGTAGACTAGACCCCAAGCAGGAGATAGAATATCAAGGATAGAAGACAAGGTTGAGGAAATACTTCATGCAGATATCAATAAAGAAATAATAAATAAAAGAACATGACTACAACTTTCAAGAACTCTGGAACATGATCAACAGACCAAATCTAAGAATGTAGGGGATAGAAAGAGCAGAGACAAAAACTAAAGGAACAGAAAATCTATTCACCAAAATTATAATAGAAAATTTCCCAAATCTATGGAAAGAAATAATGACATCCAACCACGAGAGGCATTTAGAACCCCAAATACACATGACCAGAAAATAACCTCCCTATGTTATAGTTAAAATGCCAAGACTATAGAACAAAGAAACAATATTAAAAGCTGCAAGATAAAAACTCCAATTCTCTTACAAAGTGAGACATCAAACCTCTCAGTACAAACCCTAAAATCCAAGAAATGTTATATTTCCAGCCCTGAAAGTAAATAACTGCCAACCAAGATTATTATATACACCAAAGTTATCATTTAAAATTTAGTGGATAAATGAAGAGTTTCTAAGTCAAGCACACATTAAAGCAATACATGACCACCAAGCCAGCATTGCAGAAAATAAGGAATTCTACAAATACAGAGGACAAAGTCTACATCATGAGACCACAGGAAAGAATAAACTTCATGAGGGGAACAGATGAACAAATGAGAACTAGGAAAGAATCAATCACATTCAACTGAAAAAAAAAAAAAAGTAAAGCTCCAGATATGAATAAAGGAGAAGGAAAAGGATGAACAGCATGCAAGCTAACCAGGAAAACATCCAACAAAATTACAAGAATCAGCATATCCCTCTCAATAATACCTTAAATATAAATGGTCTTAATTTTCCAATGAAAAGACATAGACTAGCATATTGTATTAAAAAACAAGATCCAGTAATTTGTTGTCTGCAAGAAACACATCTCAATGGCAAGGATATTCATAAGCCAAAAGTGGAAAGATGGAAATGGATATACTAAGCCAGTAAACTAAAGCAAAGAAAGGAAGAAAGAAAGAAAGGAAGAAAGAAAGACAGACAGACAGAAAGAAAGAAAGAAAGGAGTAGCCACCCTTAGACACAACAAAGTAATTTCTAGTTAAAATTAGAAGAGTCAAAGAGGGCTACTACATACTAATAAAGGGAACAACCAATCAAGAAGATATAACAACTGTAAATATATATGCACTGAACATCAGTGCACCCAATTTCATAAAACAAACACTACCAGATATACAGGGACAGATGGGTTTAGATACAAAATAATGGGTGACTTCAATAACCTACTCTCAACAGATAGAACATCCAGACAAAAAAATCAACAAAGAAACTTCAGATTTAAATACCACAATAGGTTAGATGGACTTAATGGATACCTTCAGAATACTCAAAAGCTACAGAATATACATTCTTCTCAGCAGCTCACAGAATTTTCTTTAAAATCCTTCACACTTTAGGCCATAAATCACATCTTAACAAATACAGAAAAATTGATATAACTTTGCACATCTTATTAGGCCATAATGGAATAAAACTAGAAATGAATACCAAGAGAAATTACAGAAACTATACAAGGAGCGTGAACAGTACACATGTAAATGAGCATTGGTTCCTTGAAGAAATGAGGGAGGAAATAAAAAAATTTCCTAGAATCAAATGAAAATGAAAACACAACGTACCAGAACTTTTGGGATACAGCAGAGGTGATTTAACAGGGAAGTTTATGGCTATGAGTGCCCACACTAAAATATCAGAGAGAATTCAAATAAATAATTTAAAGATACACCTCAAGATTGTGGAAAACCAAAAACAGTGAAACCCAAAATTATTAAACAGAAAGAAATAATAATGATCAGAGCAGAAATTAATGAAATGGAGACTAAAGGACAATAAAAAGAATTGATAAAACAAAGAGCTGGTTCTTTGAAAAGACAAACAAGATGAACACATACTTATCCAAACTAACCAAAGGAAAGAGACAGGACTCAAATTAAGAAAATCAGAGATAAAAAAGGGGGGCATTACAAAATATACCAATGAAATCCAGACAATCATTAGAGAATATTTGAAAAATTATATCCCCAAATAGCTGGAAAATATAGATGATACAGATAAATTCCTAGAAATATAAGACCTACCAAAATTAAGTCAAGGATATAAACCACTTAGGCAGATCTGTTATGAGAAGTGAGAATGAAACAGTAATAAAGAGTCTTCTAACAAAGAAAAGCCCAGGACCAGATGGATTCACTGCCAAACTCTATAAGAATTAACACTGGTGCGCCTCAAACTATTCCATAAAATTGAAGTGAAAGGAACACTACCAAACTCATTGTGTGAAGCTACTATTACCCTGATTCCAAAACCAGATAAAGATACAACAAAAAAGGAAAACTACAGACTAATTTCCCTGATGAACATAAAAAAAATTCTCAATAAAATACTTGCAAATCTACTTCAAAACACATTAAAAATATCATACACTATGATTCAGTTGGTTTCATTCCAGCAATGCAAGACTGGTTCAATATACACAAGATAATAAATGTGATATAGCACCTAAATAGATCAGAGACAGTAATCACATGATCATCTCAACAGATGTAGAAAAGGCCTTTGACAAAGTTCAACATCCTTTCATGATAAAAGTCATGAAAAAACTAGGACTTGAAAGAATATACTTCAACATAGTAAATACAATGTATATGTATTTTTACTCTTACTTTTTTGAGACAGGGTCTCGCTAAGTTATGCAGACTGCCTCTGGTCTCAAACTTGCCAGCCTCCTGCCTCCGCCTCCCAAGCCTCTGGGATTATAGGTGTGTGCCACCATGCTAACATCATAGTAAATGAGGAAAACCTGAAAGCATTTCCTCAAAAATCAGGAATGAGATAAGGATGTCCACTGTCTCCACTGCTATTCAATGTAATTCAACTCTTAGCTACAGGAATAAGAAAAATAAATAAAAAGAATACAAATTGGAAAGGAAGAAGTCAAATTGTCTCTATTTACAGATCACATAATCCTATACTTAAAACACCCTAAAGACTCCATTGGAAAAGTCTTAGAGCTGTTAAATACTTTCAGTAAAGTAACAGGATAAAAAAATCAACATACAAAAATCAGTAGCATTTGTATATACCAATAACAATCAGGTGGAGAAAGAAATCATGAAAATAACCTCTTTCACAATAGCTTCAAAAAGAATAAAATACCTAGGAGGCCAAAGACCTCTAAAATGAAAATTTTAAAATACTGAAGAAAAAAACTGAAGAAAAAACAAGAAGATAGAAAGAACTCTCATGCTCAAGGATCGGAAGAATTAATGTTGTGAAATTCTACAGATACAATGCAATCTCCATCAAATCCCAATGACATTCTTCACAGAAATAGGAAAAATATCATTAAATTCATGTGGGAATACAAAAGACCCCAAATCACTAAAGCAATCCTGAGCAGAAGCAGTAATGCGGGACATCACAATACCTGATTTCAAATTATACTATCAAGGCATAGTAACAAAAACAGCATGGTTTCTGGCATGAAAACAAAAATGTAAACCAATAAAATAGAGGATCCAGAAATAAACCCATGTCACTGTACCCATGTCATGTAATTGTCACCTGATTTTCAACAAAGTTGCCAAAAATATAAGTTGGAGAAAAGATAGCCCTTTTCAATAACAAATGGTGTTGGGAGAACTGGGTATCTCCAAATAGAACACTGAAACTAGACCCCTCTCTTGTACAAAAATCAGTTCAAAATGGATCAAAGACCTGAATGTAAGACCTGAAACTTTGAAACTGTAAGGGGAAAACACTTCACAACATAGGCATAGGCAAGGACTTTCTGCAAAGGTCCCAAGTAACGCAGGAAATGGTAGCAAGAATTGACAAACAGGATAGCATGAAATGAAAAAGCTTTTGCACAGTAAAAGATTCAATTATCACAGTGAAGACCACAGAATGGGAGAAAATATTTGTGAGATATCAGACAAGGGATTAATATATAAAAATATATAAAGAGCTCAAAAAATTAAACACGATAAACTCCACAAATTATCCAAACAAAAGATGGGCAAATGACCTGAACAAAGAGTTCTCAAAAGAAAAAATACAAATGGGACTCATATGAAAAAATGTTCAACATCCTTACCCATCAGGGAAATGCAAATCAAAACTACACTGAGATACCATCTCACCCAGTCAGAATGGCTACAAATTCTGGTGAGGATGCAGGAACCCTAGTACACTGCTGGTGAGAATGTAGGTTGGTAAAGCCACTATAGAAATCAGTATGGAGGTTTCTCAAAAACCTAAAAACAGAACTACCATATGACTCAGCTATACAACTCCTAGGTATGTATCCAAAGGAATGTAAGTCAACATAACATAGAGATAACTGCTCATCCATGTTTACTGTGGCACTATTTACAATAGCCATGTTATGCAATCAACCTAAGTGTCCATCAATTGATAAGTTGATAAGGACAATGTGGCATATGGAGCTTTATGTAACCATCAAGAAGGACAAAATTATGGCATTTGCTAGAAAATGGATGGAATTTGAGATCATCATTTTAAGTGAAATAAACCAAATTCAGAAAGATAAACATCACTTGCTTTCCCTTATATTTGGATGTCAGATTTCAAGGTATATTCACTATTAAAAGATATAAGTCATGAAAGTAGAAGGAGGACTAAGTAGGGGAAGAAAAGGAATTAAAGAGAAGGGGAGGGAACAATAAGGGTAATGGGGGGAAAGGAAGAGAAATATCACATGTTTTCCCCTTAAGGCAAAATCTAGAGATATATATGTACATAAAATTCATTATATAAGTTTTAATTCACCAAAAAACCAAAACATTTTAAAAAATGCATTTGAAAGCAAGAAGAGAATGCCTATTCGCAAGGTATCTGAGGAATAACTACAAGGTTCTAATAGAGTTTCTTCACCACCCATTGGATATGTCTAAAGTGTAGTCACACATAACAGTCATTTTTAGATATGCAGTCTGGTGAGAGAATTTTTACATGTCTGAAAAGTACAATGACATTTAAATATTTCCATAAAACTCAAAGCATTGATGTTACCATTTTTATTTCTTATGAGAGCATCTCATGTGTTTCATAAACCTGTTTATTGTGATTAGAATAATTATCTTAAGCTTAAAATCCAAGGGGCAAGAGCAAATAGAGAAGAAAGTAGAAATGGAAGAGAAATGTTGTATGTAATTAAATTTCACTCATTTTAGATAACTTTCCTTTCAGCAAAGAAGCTTGAGAATGAAATATTTAAGAAAGACTCCCTTTTTAGGAACATGTGTTGTATTAAGATGAAGGACTCAGAAAAATAAAACAGATCGGATAGAAGTGCTTCTCAGTGATTGAAAGAGCATATATAATCATAGAAGGTCCAAAAGGATTTGACAATTATTTCTGGATGGTTGAATAATGATTGTTTTCATTTTCTTTTTGTTTTACTTAAAAAATAAATAAGATATCAGTCTTTATGTAGTAAATCTGTCTCATAAAGAAATCTTACATATAAAATCCTTTTTAACTTCCTCAAATTTTAAATTCTACTTTACTGATACACATGAATGATTGGTAGATTGCAGTTAGTTTGCTAGGGACAAACAGACAATAAATGCTTTGGGAGAAAAACAAGTGTCTTAAGAATAAACTACTTAAGTACTACAGAAAAAGAAATCAACTGAGTTAAGGACAAAGTGAATGACCATTTAAATATTTTACAGACATGTATATTCCAGAGAAGACAAAAAATAACTTCAGAACATAGAGATAATTTCTCTCTCTGTTTGATTCACTTAAAAATGACATAATATTTGAGAAGAATTCATTTTGTGTTTTAAGTCAGGATGGCAAGTACACTTGTTATATTTGGTTAAGCATACAAAGTTTTCAAGAATTCTTGTTTTCTAAAGGAATTATTTTGTGTTTTATTTCAAGATACTCCAACCTGTCACAAAAAAGGAAAAATTAAAAGAGAATGAGGATGTCTCTAAAATGATCTTTGTTTTGACAAATGTCTATATTATTCTGCTTTTTGCTAACTTTTCACTTTGAAATATGGCTGAAACTCAGGAATTTGAATCTGTCTTAACTCTCTGAAGAGTAACAATTTGTGTATTATATGTATATAACAGCATGGTCCATTATGATTTACAAGTCAATTACTTAAAATCCCAAGGCCCTTTTAAACAAAAACAATAATTTTTAGTCCCCTAATACTCTGATTTAGAAACTGCCTATAATCTGCATGCCAATCTGTTTATATCACCTTTAGAACTGGAATTACTACAACATTACATACATTGCAGCTCTGTCCCTGCTTTTTAACTATAGGCAAATGTGTAACCTCTCTGTGCCTCAAATTCCATACCTACAAAATTCAATAATATAAATAGATATGTAGAGAGACAAATCTATATCACAGGCTTATTTTGAAGACGTTCATGTAGAAAAAAATGCCTGGAACTATGCTTGGCACATAAATATCTAAACGTGTTTCTGTTACCATCATTGTTGTTACTCTGTTACCATTATTGCTTTATTATGGCAACTTAAATATTATGGTCATTGCATTTAAACGTAATTCCATTGCAGATGTATGGAATTATAAGTCTCTCATTTTAAGAACTGTTAAGTACAAAATGGCCTACAAATTTAAAATAGTGTATAAGTCACTTAAAATGGACATTTAGAAAACAGATTTTTCTTCCTTTAAGCCAAATGTTTCCCAGAATGACAGAATTCATAAATTATTCTGAAATACACTTTTTAATTTGGAAGTGCTGATGTGCTAGCAGAATGTTTACTCTCAAATAGAAGAAACTTCAGAAATAAAAGCTCAATTGAGGGAAAACGAGCAAATTTTCCTTAGAAGTTTACATCTATATCTATGATTATCTATATTTATAGTTGTTGTTGTTAGGTGCTGTTGAGTTGGGTTCGACTCATAGTGACCCTATGCACAACAGAATGAAACACTTCCCAACACTGAATCTCTGCCATTCATAGGGTTTTCAATGGCAGATTGTTTCAAGATTGTTTCAGGAGTGGGCTGCCAAGTCCTTTTCCCATTTTATGTGGTTCTGGGGATTGATCCTAGGACCTCATAGAGTGCAGAGCAGCACTCTATCAACTGAATTAAACTTCAGTCTATATATATATAGTGGGCAGTCTATATGCCTTTGGTTGGATGTTTAGACCTAATTCTGTTACCTATGTAATATACACCTCCCTCTTGACCTTTAAAATTCAAGAGTTCAGATTTTAACCCAAATCTTCCTATCTCTGCCTACAGTACTGAAAAAAATCAGATTAGTGAATGTGTGCATAAAACACACTAGCTATTTTTTTCTTTCTTTCTTCTCTTTTCTTTTGTTTCTTTTCTTTTTTTCTCACCTTCCTTCCCTCCTTCCATCCTTTTCCTTTCTTCCTTCGTTTGTGGTACTGGAGGATTGAACCCAGGGCAATTCACCACTGAGTGAATGTATCTCCAAACCCTTTTGCATTTTTTTATCTTTAGACAGGGTCCTGTTAAGTTATACAGGCTGCCTGTGGTCTTGAACTCATAATCCTCCTGCTTCTGCCTCCTCAGTCTCTGGGATTACACATGTGAGCCACAGTTGTTTCTCAATAGAAAAGACAACACAGAATTAAATTCAAACCACAAATGAAGCATGATATTTATACTTTTAAAAATTACTTCTCCTGGTGTGCTTCAATTGGTTGAGTTTATCATTTCTTAGATATGTCTTTTACTCATGTATTAGAAATCTGAAAAGTGACCAATAAAACAAAACTGAAATAAAAACCTCAAAAAATCCTAGTGGAAAGGGGCAAATGCAGTGTGGAGGTCTAGGCAGCCAATTCTGATCTCAGTACTAAGTCTGGGAACATATTTGTATATTGGGAAGAAGAACTACACAATGACAAGATCAAGCAAGATAAAATAAACACTCAATAAAACTCAGTCTAAAAATATCAGGTTTAAGCCAGGCATAGTGGTACACGTCTGTAATCCCAGCTCTCAAGTGGCTGAGACAGGAGGATCAAAGTGAGTTCAAGGCCAATCTGATCTACATAGTGAGCTCTAGGATAGCCTATACTAAACAGTGAGATTCTGTCTAAAAAAAAAAAAAAAAAAAAAAAAAAAATACCAGGTTTGCTGAAGATTTATTAAAGAAGGTAAGTTAAATTTGCTTTATCACATTGGGTCTTTAAAAATTATGCAATTAAACTTAGCAAAGAAGGGGCGAAATAAAGAGTAGAAAGACAGAGGGAGGGAACTACGAGAGGGAAATGAAGATTGGGGAAAATGAGATGGGAGGAGGGTCAATTTGGAGGGATGAATGGGGAGAGGATGATCTCAATGTAAACAGCCCAACTTCATGAGTATATTGGAAAAATAGAGGAATATAACCAAAATAAGCATGTGAGTTTTACTACATTTTAGCCATAAGCCTCCATAAACTTTGTGGGCTGATGAAAGTGTTGCCAGAATAAAAGATGTAGAATAGAAAAAGCCAATGTTGTATTACTCTGTACCCCATCATCATTTACTAATAAAAGGAAAAAAATCATTAAAAAAATGTGCAGAGACCAAGAGGTAGGTAACAACATTACACTATTTCAGAAAACAAAAGGGAAAGTGGTAGTATCTTTTTTGGGAATTTCACCAAAGAGCACTAAAATGACATGTCTACTCCTGAGCAGTCAAAATACATTCTGACTTCAGTTGAGGAAGAAGTTGGTATAGGTAACTATACAAAGAGTGGCTTAGCATCATCTCTGTCCCATGTAAAAAAAATTCCCTCTGCTAGATCTGCCTTATATTTCTTTTTAGTTATATGTATTGGGTGGCAAAATCATCTTTCCAACATCCTCTTGAGTGTCGGTATGCCCACTTTGTTCAACAGTCATTGTAATTTTGTTCCCATCCAACAAGGACTATGGTTAAATTGGAGAACAAAAAAATTAACAGGCTGCAACAAGAATTTTTCATTCAGGGAAAAAGGATTTTAATACAGTTTTGCTTTGCAATACTGGTGCATTGAACCCAGGACTTCAAGAACACCAGCCAAGTTTTGGTCTTCCACCGAGCTGTACTCTCCGCCCCTTGTTAAACTTGGAGAAAGGATCTCCCTATGTTGTACAGGCTGCCTCTGGTCTCAAACTCATGAATCTGTCTCAGCCTTTGAGTTGCTGGGATGATAGGTGTGTGCCGTGGTGCCTGGCAAAAGGATATTAATAGTAATTGAAACATTTTACCCTTCTTCCTAAGGAACTGAAATCCTGTGTGGATCTTTTCCAACTAACAGAGACACTGCAAAGCAGGGCTAATAGAATAAAATGTTTAGCAAAATGTCTAGAAAAGCTGAAGTCAACAAACTGCATAGGGACAACTTTCAATCTTCAGACCTTTACGTGATTACTATCAACAGTGTGGTATGCTTAGGGAGAAAAGGAAAGTATTGGTAAAGGTTGAGTATACTTCATCTGAAATGCTTGGTAGTAAAAGAGTTTTGGGCTTTGGATTTTACTGGATTTTGGAATATTTGGATATACACGATGAAATATCTTGAGGATGGGGACCCAAGTCTAAGCACTAAATTAATTCATGTTTCATGTACACTCTATACACATGACATGAAGGTAATTTTATACATTTTTATTACACCTGTGTTTTGACTGTGACCCATCACATGAGTTTATGTGTGGTATTTTCCACTTGTGGCATCATTTTAGCATTCAAAAAGTTTCAGATCGTGGAACATTTTGGATTTTGGATTTTCACATTAGCGATGCTCGACATCAAGATTATATTAAAGTACAAAAGATGTTAGAATAGGCAGGATACAAAATGATGATCTATAATGAGGATAATCACATAAATTAGCCTAAACTGCAAGTCTTATTTTACATCTCTTTTCAAGAGTTATTGTCAATAGCTCCCCCTCACATTCTCAGAAGTGTCCTGATTTAGATTGTAAATTATATGAGCATGCTATCTATTACCAACATTATCATTTTACCAAAATTGATTCCATTTACTTAAGTAACTTTTCTAAATTCAAATGACTAAAATGGAACTGTGAGCACTCTGAAGGCAGGACTCTGTCCTTTCATCTGTTTCTCTATGATCCAGATACACAGTGTGAATATATGACTAATGGATGAATTCCTAGGCTATTACCTTGTTCACTTTATCATGCTATCTTCTCTCAGTACAAGCATGATCATTTGATAGAAACAGTGTTATAGAAATAAAACATTAGTACATTCGAGCTGCCAAAGTCATTATAATTTAAAGATGAGGAAAAAAATGCTTTGAACAACTGTGCAAATTATAGTATACTATTATCCCACCCCAAGGGGAAATCCATTTATCATTCACATGTTGTTGTTGTTGTTGCTGTTAGGTGCCCTTGAGTTGAGTCTGACTCATAGCAACCCTCACAAGAATTTTCAATGGCTGATTGTTTCTGGATTGCTTCAAGAGTGGACTGCCATGTCCTTCTCTTACTTTTGCAGTTCTGGGGATGAAACTTGGATCCTCAGAGAGTGCACAGCAGCACTGTACCCACTAAGCTAAACCCAAGCCCTCTTCCAAATCTACTATAAGTTTATTTTTAGTAATAAGCAGTGGGTAGACAACTAGTTGTTCCCAACTCCATTGTAAGCATAAGTGCAACCATCTTGTTTCCAAGCGCAGTAAACTTTTGCCTCCTCTCATAAGTAAATATTAGAGTTGGAATGTACTTGCCATGGCAAGAACTTTTCAGTTTACCACTGAGGACAGTAATGAGTAAGTTAAACTATTAACCTGCCATCCTTAAAAACTGAAATTGCCAACAATTTTCTGTAACTGATCATAGCAACAAATATGCACTTTAATTTTTATTTAAAGTTGTGCAAGAGTACTGAAAATTTCATTTTTAAATCATGAGGCTACTTTCCATGAAGCTAAAATTCTAATTATATAAATTTGTTAACAGTAATAAAACCCACTTCATTTACAACTAAAAATATGGTTTATACAAAGGAAGTAAAAACATGACTAGGATTGCAACTTTCCATATTACAGATAATTTCTTGTACTCTCTTGTTGTTGGTTGTTAGGTGCCGTCGAGTCGGTATCTGACTCATAGCGACCCTTACAGGGTTTTCAATGGCGGATTGTTTCGGGATTGCCTTGGGAGTGGATTGCCAGGCCCTTCTCCCATTTTTGTGGTGCTGGGAATTGAACTTGGGGCCTCAGAGACTGTAGCGCAGCGCTCTACCCACTGAGCTAAATCCCAGCCCTTGTACTGTCTAAGAGACATTAAATTAATATTAATAAATTACTGACCTAGCTTCAAATTAAATTACTGACCTAGTTTCAAAACACTCATAAGAATTAATAATTAATCACCAACATAGTATCATACAGAAGAACATATGCATTAGTAACTGATACCCGCCCACTCTTCCTGAAAAAAAAAATTATTCATTAATTATACAGACTAGCACAGTGATAATTTATGACATAACTTCATATGGTATTTTTGTGACAAAAGGGAAATACTTGTTTCTCTTTAAGAATTTCTTGTTACTTTGACAATTTATCTTTATTGGTATATGACAAATTTTTATAATGATTTCAAAGAATAAATAAATAAGAATTATGTATACACTTAGGAAAAATAAATGTTGCTAGTCTAATTACGGATTTATATTTAACAATCTTTTCTATATAATGCCTCATATGAGACTAAAGGCAAATAATTTAAGAGTAAAGATTATTCTTTGTTATTTTAGGATAATTAGCTATGCTCTATAGAGAAAGATGGCATTCAATGCATTATTAACTTATGCATATTTAAAATTATTTTCCAATGAACTTGTACTGACTTAGTTTCTCTTAATAAACTCTGCCAGCTACCTTCTTATTCAACAACATACCAATATTTGCAAGAGTCTTAACTAAGGTTACATAGCTTGAGATTATAAAAGGTAGGCTGCTGCCATACATGAAATGAACCTACTTCTTCTTACTACCTCTGACATCTATGAAGCTGAAATAAGAAATTAAAAATTTATATTAATATGGTGATAAATTTATAAAGCTATCATAAAGAAATCTATGTAACAGAAATAGGAACATCTTAATAAAATATACATTATGCCTTGATAAAGTTTTCGTGTTTGTACACTATTTTTCACTGGATAATGAAATAATGAGACCCATAGTAATTCAACAAACTGACAGAGACTGTTAAAGAAACAAATATTTCCCTTTATTAGATTGCATTACATCTACTCATGGAATATTTATAAAAATTGAAATTCTCAATTTTCAGGGCTATAAATAATTTTAATTGAAAACTAGCCAGCAAATAGCAGCATATATTTGAAAAGTTTACTCATGGAAAGTGATTTCAACATGAACTCACTTTAGTAGAGTCTTAACAGTAGATTAGGAGGTACCAGCACTTAAGAATCAGAAAAACAACGCTCAGGATTATTTTATCAACAGTGAGTTTGCCTTACTCCTTTGCCAGCTGCACATTGGTAGGCTTTGCTCCAATAGGTATCCCATATTTGTGTAAAGTATTAATCAAAATCTCCCTCATGTCGTTGTTGTAGGAATCAAAGTCAAATACATTCCGAACCACACTGGAGAGACCTTCAGTGGGGAATTTCTGTATCAAAAAAAATGTCCTTATTATATATGTGATAAAGTGCACAATAAAATTTATAAGACTGATAGAACAATAATGCATAAATGAACTTTACTGGCCTTGTTACATAATCAGATAGTAGGAATACAAATGTTTTTCTTTCTTTAGTGGTTGCTCAGATGACTTAATAATATTTCAGAATTTTAGGAGAAGCAGTTCTCCCTCTCAAATGTCAGGGCAGTGCACAGATTCTGCTGTTCAGTGACTGTCAGTATTTGCTGAAATGTCTTGTCTTTAAGAGGAAGTCCAAAGGACCAATTTAAAAATGGCAGCTAAGTAAAGGAGAGTGCTGAATATCAACATAGGAGTATTTAGAAAACTTAGTCTATGAACAAATGATGTCCAAGTCCATGATGAAAAGAAGATAAAGCAGCAAGAAAAGAAGGGCAGAAGAACATAAGAAGTACAAGGCAGAGAGAAACAGGGAACCACAGAGGAAAGGAAGACAAGTACCAGCACAGCTAAATCTCTGCTGGCAGTTTCTCTGGGTCCTTTAATGACTCTGTTTTGATTTTCTTTAAGTTCTAGGATTTAAGCTGGCTACCGTGGACTTATAGTTTTATAGGTAGAATAGAGTTTTCTATTTTTCTTTTATTTATTCCCCAATATACCTATTTTTAATTGACAAATAACGATTTTATGTATTTGTAGGATAAAATGTGATTTTTTCATATATGTAAACATTATGGAATGATTAAATCAAGACAATAAACATATCTATCACTTCACAAACACTTAAAATCTACTCTCATAAATTTTGAAATATATATCACATTACTATGAACTCCACATCACCTAACAACAACAAATTAACTGCATAGTAATTGTGCTGTGGAATAGATCTTTAAAAATGATTCTGTGTAACTGAAATTTTGCATCCTTGAACAAATAGCTATCCCTCCCTACCCCTCTGCTTTCTACCTTCCTTTCTAGGGTTTTCAGGGTTGGGAATGGAGAAGAGGTCAAGAGTCATTGGGCTGTGGCTGTTAGCTGAGAGATCATTATTTGTTATATAAGTGAGTTTTTTGTTTTGTTTTGTTTTCTTTAGCAAGTGGACTACACATTGTACATGGTTACAAGGAATATTATTTTTCTGCCCATTTACCCTATCTTATAAAACCTTCTTGCAGGATCATTACTGTTATTTTTTCTATTTTCTATGTCCAAGTTATTAGTTTCAGAATGATAGTATTTTCTACCCAGATACCCAACACGCTGGTTGAAAATCCAAACAACAGAATGGGAAGGTTTCCCCAATGTCTCATTGTCTTGCTGTTTAGCTTCACCTCCCCATTGCCCCAAAACATCCTCACCAAATTTTTAAAAAATCATTCATTATTTTTTATTGTTATTTAATTAGCATTATGTGCAGTATGATGTGTTTCATGAGATTATTATACAGTTGTATCATGTACTTTGCATTTGTTCTCTCCCTCCTTACTGTCTGTGTCACCCCGTCTATGACTCCCATCCCTGCTGTAGATATCTCCCTTACCCTACAGCCTAAAAAAGGGATTGATGGTTTCTTCTAAACCTCTGTGCATAGGTGTGTGCCATACCTGTAAATGTTTGACAATGTTGACAACTTCCCTGGTAGAATAAGGATAGTTAATAATGCCCTGGTCAGCCAAACTCCTCAGCTCTCCAAAGGCAGCCACAAGTTTCTGAAGGATGGGTTCAGGAATATTTGGTCCATACTGTTTGAGCATCTCAAGCTCCGAGTGGGGCTTGGGGTTGTCAACTGCATGACAGCTAAAAATATCACCTAAGGTAAGGATAGAGGAGATTGACATTCAACATGTAGCTGATATATTATAAGGCCACAGGAGAAAATGCAATGGTCCTATAGCTCTTAACTGGTATCATCAACTTAACTGACAAATATTGGTTTGTGGGGCATTTCAAGATCCCCAACAAAATCCTTTTACTATTTAAGATATTTGTTTTTAAGATTTAATTATGTTGTTATATGAACTAATGCACTTTTCAAAAGTTATTAATAACATTTACTCATGTAACAATAATTATCAAAACCTAAGCATTTATGAAAGGCTTTTACAAAATTTTAATAGGTTTTCCCAGATTTCAAAAACTACAATAAAATCAAACTAAAACTAACATAACAAAAAATTATCTTCTTGTTTTATAACATAGAGATCCTAAAAGCTGTAAAATCAACAATTTTCATGGGATCAGTCATAAAATATGGAAAGTGACATGCAGCTATTGTCAGTATGACATTTACCGGGGCTTAGGCTGGGCTATACCACCTCTGGCGTCTGGCCTGAGTCAGAAAGTACCAAGATCACACTAAACAAGATGCTTGTGTAACAATTAGGAATTTTTAAAAATAGCAAAATTTAATTTCCAGGTTTTTTTTTTTTTTTTTTTTGGACTCCCGGATACCAGTTAAAGGTTTAAAAAGCCATTGGTTGGTCATCAGTTCATAGATAACCCAGCCAAGAATAGAATGGAATGGATAAAATAGAAAGTGACTGAAACAGAAGAAAAGAAGCCAGGGTGCTGTGTAGTTTATTCCGTATGAGTTTATTTCTGTTAAAAGCCTACATAATACTTGAATACATGCTTCCTGAAATATATTATGTTTCTGCCAATGCCACTTCCTCCTCGAAAGTCACTTAGTGGTAACAGTTCAGTGCATTTATTTTTTCCATACCTGCATTAGTACTTTAAAAAAATTCATACATGCAAACAAACATTGTTTTAGTAATTTATTCCTTTTCCATTAATGGGCATATAGTCTTCATATGATTCTAAAACTGCCTTTTAACTTTAACAAATGTCAAATATCTTCTGAAATGATACACATCCATCTTATATGAATGCTTCTTTAAATATACAAAAAGGTGGAATTAGTATCATCATTCTCAGAACAAGTTATATCTTGTGCAGATTCCTAGAATATACATTAGAGGTTACTTATAGATAAGGAAATCTGCATAGACATTATCTAAATTAAAATCAAGGAAAAGAATGTAGAAATACAAAAATTTCATCTATAATTTAGGTGACTAAGAATATTAGAGAAATATAATTTACACTGAAAAGTATGAATTTCTAATGTTAAAAATTTGTGTAATTTTATTGATTCATAATCTAAGAGAAGAGGTACCAAAGAAAGTTAAAGTAAATAGACTTACATTATTTAATGGGTTCAATTTTGAAAAAGAGGACATCTGATCTTACTTTCACTTAGGAACCATAGGAATAAATAATTACTGTGTAAGTACCCATGTGTACAAGAGTGTGCATGTATGTATATTTAAAAGTAATCAAATAAAAAGACTGCCATAGCTTCAAACTTTTATCTCATAGACTAAATTTTCAAATACAAATATGCAGAACAGCTTTTCCTTTTTCTGCTAAAAAGGAAATTTAACACTTTATGAAAAGATAAGTGCCGGGTGTGGTTGTGCCCACCTGCAACTCAGAAGGCAGAGGCAGGAGGGTTGCAAGTTCCAGACCAGAGGCAGTCTGCATAACTTAGTGAGACCCTATCTCAAAAAGTAAAAAAATGGGCTGGGGGTGCAGCTCAGTGGTCCAGCACTTGCAAAGCATGCAAGCATGAAGCCCTGGGTTCAACCTCCAGTACTGCAATATATACACTATATATATATATATATATATATGTATGTATATTGGTTGTTGTTGTTGTCAGGTGCCGTCAAGTCTGACTCATAGCAATCCTCATAGGGTTTTCAATGGCTGATTGTTTTGGGATTGCCTTGGGAGTGGATTGCCAGGTCCTTCTCCCATTTTTGCGGTGCTGGGAATCGAACTCAGGACCTCAGAGACTGCAGTGCTCTACCAACTGAGCTAAATCCCAGCCATATACATATATATATATATATATATATATATATATATATATATATATATATATATATATATATGTGATACCTCATTCTTTCAGTCTTCAATTATGAAACATCTATATGCCAAGTATAATCCTATGTACATTATACATGTATTTGTGATTTAAAAAATCCAAAAATTGGACTAGGGATATAGGTCAGTGGTAGAATGCTTATTTAGCATGTGCAAGGCACTGGGTTCAACTTCCAGCAATCAAAAAACAGGGCGGGCGGTGATAAATGTTACAATTTAGAAGGTATATGTTTCAGAGAAAAAAGAAAAGCATGGTGTATGACAGTAGGAGTGGTCTTATTGAGAAGGTAACATCTGAGCAAAAAAGGAAGAACATTCCAGGCAGTAGGTACAGCTCATGGAAAGACCTTAAGGCAAGAATACGTGGCATGTGGAAGAAAGAGACGGGAGACCAGAGTGGCTGGAACAGAGTGATGGGAAGAACAGTCCACAGCAGAGCAGGACATGAGGTCAGAGACAAAAGATATGGGAGCTATTATGTAGGACACTGCACATTCTTTTAAAGAGTTGTGCTTATACCCACAGTGAAATAGGAAGCCAGGGAAGACTTTTAACAGAGGAGTGGATTGTTGTGTTGAAAAGAGACTCAGAAAATGTTGGGAGACAAATATCCATGGGTCTGTAGCATTGCTGCACATCTTGTTAGCAGAGGCACTGACCACATTGACTATGTTTCCAAGGAAGAGTAAATAGTCTTGGAAGGTAGTTACTCTCTGCAGAACAATGTAAAGCATGCTTATTGCCAGATTTGGGTTACCTAAGCTCAGGTTCCTTTCCTAAAGAGCACATCACTGCAAGTGCAGGTATCATTTTGGCCCTCTTTATGTTGCCCTGTGGGAACTGGGGCTTGAGGAACCAGGCCAAATGCTGATTCTCTGACTACTGCTTTTGCTGTGAGAAATAATCCTTCCTTTGTCTCTGACCCAGGAGTCCAGTGTTTTCTGCCGCAAAACTGTGTCAGTCTAACTTTTAGATTAAAGGTAAGGTAAAATCTTAGAGCCCTTTCAGATCATGACAAAAGACACCCATAGAAGCAGGGAGACCTATTAGTGGGTTACTATGAGTAATAGAGCTGAGAGACAGTTGTAGTTCAGATTAGAATGGTGGTCAGTACAAGTAATGTGAAGTAAGAAAATTCTAAATATGTTTTAGGGGTAGACTCAATAAGATTTCTTGCTAGATGGTAAGAAATATAAGAGAAAGAGAGAATTCAAAAATATTTTTGGCCCTAAAAGGACAGAGTTATCAATTAATATGAAAGGGAATATAAAGCAATCAGGTTTATTTGGAAAATAATGAATTCACCATAGACATGTTAAATTCAAGATACAAAA
Organism: Pedetes capensis; assembly: GCA_007922755.1. Lineage (NCBI taxonomy): Eukaryota > Metazoa > Chordata > Mammalia > Rodentia > Pedetidae > Pedetes > Pedetes capensis. Next base: position 8,325 of record VMDO01020357.1, on the reverse strand, counting down.
ACTGCTGAACAGGCAGTTGGGTATGAATGGGGAGTTGCAGAGAGCAGTCTGGGCCTGAGATAAAAATTTGGTAATAAGAGGTAGAGAAATGTTATTTCAAAACATGACATGTTCTGATTTTATCAAGGGAATGAGTGCAGATATATAAAAGAGGACCAGGAGTATTGCAACAAAGAGGCTGAGAAGGAATGGTCATTAATGTAGGAAAGAACCCAGGAAAGCATTTGAAGGCAAACTGGAAGAAAATGCTAGAAAATGCATCAAGGAGAAGAGAGTGACCAACTGTATTAACTATATTAAACACTGCTGATCAGTTGAGACAAGGACTGCAAATTGATTACTGGATTTAGCAATGAATAAAATCCCTAATGACCTTGATAAGAATTGTTTTCTGTAGAGTGATGGGAGCAAAAATCTGATCAGAACAGACGTAAGATAGAGTGATAAAGAAGAAATGGAATAAAAACATCCAGGGAGTCAAGAGGCCAAGCAGGTTATCTGGCAACCACTCCAAGAGAAGTAGGATTGGAGTGAGAGACACTGAACAAAGAGCTAAAACTTCAGTGAGAAACGACGAAGAGCACCTAGGAGTAGATGACAGCAACACAAGGTTATACCTGATGTAAGCTGATGACTAGGGATGCAAAGATGGGAAGGTTTAGGGAAGAGGCAAAGAGAATGATCCAGAAAGAGTGATAAGAAGCAAAGACTCTACTTTCGCCAGGCCCTGCATTGGAGGAAAACCACCACTGTTTGAAATGACTTCAGAGGGAGAAAGGTACTCAGAGGAAGGCCAGAGTTTCATCTGAACAATAGGAGATGATACAGCAGATTTCAGGATTTAAAGATGGATGGATGATGGAGATAGATTAAAGAATGAGTGTTCTAGTAGGCATTAAATGTGATGAGTTTGACCGAGGAGTAAGAACTATGCAGAACTTGAACTTTTAAAGTAATATTTGTATATACTAAAGGCTATAAAAATAGAATAATTGAGCATATTATAGTTCTACCCTTGACAGCCAGTGCAAACAACTCTTCTTACTGGTTATGTACTCTTTAGTGGAAATTCTATGCATGCACAAGGATATATATGTACATACGTGGCACATTTGTTTTAAAAAATACACAGAGAAGACCAGTAAACCCACTTTTGTGGCTTATTGTTTCAATCAATATTTTGAGGAATGATTTTTTTATTTTAGCAAGAGATATCACTTACCTTATTATTATGTTTTAAATGTTAGTATTAGGTGTCATAGAGTCACAATCAACTCATAGGATTTTCAGTGGCTGATTATGTAGGGATTGCTTCAGGAGTGGATTGTCACATCCTTCTCCCAATTTTGCAGTGCTGGGGATTGAACCTGGGTCCACAGAGAGTGTGAAGCAGCACTCTACCAACTGAGCTAAAGTATTCTATTGTGTGGGTACAACAGAATTTCTTTATCTAGTCCCATTTGGACAGGCATTTGTATTGTTTGTATCCTTGCTGTTACAAACAATGCAGTATTGCCTATATTTGTACTAAAATCATTATGCAGGTAAATCATTTGGATAAATCCCTTGATGTGGAATTACCTGATCAAAGATGCTACTAGAAGACTGAGACTGCTTTGGGTTGAGTAGGAGAGTCCAGAACTATGTACTTGCCATAGAGAAAAGAAGTAACCTTTTTCAAAGCTTCTGATGATCATGCTTATCATTCGGCCTCTCCAATCAGTATCAATGAGTCTTCTCATAGTGGGGCTCAGCACTTTTCAGTTACGGGATTGTGAAAAATACAAACACTAAAAATCATTTATTATTTTATTCTAAGAAACTCTAAGTAATAGAGTATACTGCAATTGTTTAAGCAAAAAAGCTCTAGAATCAGGATTATATATGAAGCCCAGCTCCACATCTTATTAGTTAAGACAGCATAGAAAATTAGTTACTCTCTGTGAATATCAGATGTTACCCTTCTCTAAAATGAGGACAACAAATACTCTCACAAGGTGGTTATGATGGTGGCACAGCACACGGTAAGAAATGATAGCCACTGCAACATTGTGATTAACATTATTACTGTTATTGCTATTGTTGGTATTATCATCATTACTTTTTTACCTAAGGTGCCAAAGAAGTCATTCCCTAAGAAAGGAAATCCAGGTCTGTTGGCCAGAACAATCATCCTAAAATCAGGATGAATCACTATAACATTTTCTCTTCCATTCACATTAGCAGAATCTGAAAAACAAAATTTCTAATTATTCTTTATTTATATTTAATAATTCTTAAGAATATCAAGTTACAGACTTTAAAATAACATAAGTAGACATATTGTTCAATTATAATTTAAAAAGGAACTTTAAGATACCTGGCTGCAATAACTGAGTTGCAAAGAACAAACTTTCTTGAGAAAGATTGCTCAAGAACAGAATACTGATAAAGTATATATTAAATTACATAAGAACTTGTACATTTATGTAAATTCAACATATATCTAAGAAAAGCAACCTTGCCCAAATGTTTTCTTATAATATTTAAACTTGGCTTGAGGCATAATCATTCCTTAAAAATTAAAAAAGATAAAAATTCATAAATGAGATAATCCAAAGAATATCCAAGGGATAATCCAAACATTCTTTAGTTTTACCAGCTGTATCCCTTTGCATAGAATCTGCCATTATGCATCTTATGGAGTTATTCCTGTTTAGGTCACACATGCTACAACTTAATACATAGACTAAAGCTCTTAAAAACCTAGTCAATTCACTAGTGAAATGTTGATTTACTTCTAGTTAGGGGATTCTAACTTAGTTCTCAAAATAAATGGTCTCAAGCTGATTAGAACTTTTTTAATACAAATGTTTAAGGTATTAAAAGAACTGAATATTACTATCTATTGACTTGTATACATTCCAGATAGAACTGCTAGTTCAGACAATAATTTGAGAGAATAAAAGCTTTATTGTGGTTATTTTAGGAAAAAATACTTGCCATCTGGGTTTATTTAAACTCCAGCTTTAGGCTATCCATCTTTAAAATATGATATTATGACACATCTGCAGTTTTATTTGAGATGAGTCTGTAATAACTGAAAATCATAATATTTTATGATACCAAACACTGATCTTTCAAGGTTCCCTATATTCATGTGCTAACACAACTTATAGTTTTAACATTTTATCCTCATTAATTTTAGTAGTGACAAAAACAAGAGTACATGGCCACAGGCAAAATTTAACTAAAACAAATATGATAATAAAAATGAGACTCTAAGAAAAGCAAAGAAAATGAAAAAGACAGGCCTAGAATTGATGATATATGAATCTCCATTCAAAAGAGCTTTAAGTCTTGTTTAAAATGTTGTCTACAGAACTGGGGATATAGCTTAGTGGTAGAGCAAGTGTTTAGCATTAATTGGTAAGGCCCTGGGTTCAATCCTCAGCACTGCAAAAACAAAGCAAAGCAAAATAAAACAAAACAGCAAGAAGAAAAAAAAAATAATAAAAAAATAAACAACAAAAAAATGAGCTACCTACAATATACTTGAGTTATAAAATTATTTTGCCTCTTCTACCTCTAGGCTTATTCCTCAAAAACATAAAAGAAAATGTAGAGGATTACCAAGATATAATCACTCCTTAACTATGATTTTGTTTCATCAATTCTTTCTTCATTTCTATTTCACTATTCTTGTAACGTCTCTAAAAAGTGCAGGCAGAATTCTAATTCTGGATGTTTGAATAACATTGTTAAGAGACAGTATTCATGCTAACTCAAATTCTCATTTTTTAAAAATTCTTTGTAAAATTGAAGTATTAGAATACTGTTATTAGTGTTGAGTTTTGCTCAGAATAGCAATCTTGCTATTGTCCCAGAGGAACTCCTCTGTGGTGTTGACTGTATATATTTCTAATGGGGTCTCCTTTACATGCTCTCTTCAAATACTGGAGAAATACTGAAATTTAGTTATGAGTTCCAACTTGGTTGGTTACCATGCTATTGGCTATGTATTTTCTATGGCTAGTTATAGATTTTTAAGTCTTTTCAGGGAGCAAAAATGTGAAATTAGAAACTAGAAAATGGTCTTACACTACATTAGACAAACAACTTTCTTTGTAAGTTAACTACACCAATGAGATTCATATATCTTCATTTTTCTCTAACAATAACAGCAGCAAGGGTGCGTGCGTGCATGGTAGGGAGAAGAGGAGAATACACAAATGAAAATAACTTCTTCCTGATGTAGGACTGTGGGTATACTATGGATATGTGTGTATGTGTGTATATATACACACAAATATATGAATGTATATATATATATATATATATATATATATATATACACACATATATATGAAATGAAATGCACAGTAATTTTTTAAAATTTTTTATTTTTTGTAGTACTGGGGGTTAAGCCCACTGCCTCACTCTTGCATGCTTTGCAAGTGCTGTACCACTGAGCTGCACCCCTAGCCCATTTTGAGACAGGGTTTCACTAAATTATGCAGACTACCTCTGGTCTTGAACTTGCAATCCTCCTGCCTCTGCCTCCTGAGTCGCTGGGATTACAGGTGTGCACCAACACACCCAATTTTTTCTAGTTATACTGAGCTAATAAGAAAATGAGTCTTAATATTGTGAGCAATAGAAACATATCAGAATTTTAAAAAATTCCAGATAGCAATTAAATAAATCACATACAAATAATTGAGAAGTGAGTAAGAAGGTTATATATTGGTATTCTTAGAGAAGAAAAACATGAAAGCTGTTTTGTCCTAATATTACTACTGAAATTTTGAAAGAGACTCTCTGATTATAAAAAGTAAAACTAGAGGCTGGGGATGTAGCTTAGTGGCTGAGCACACCTTACCATGCATACCTGGCTCAATCCCCAAGACCAAAAATAAAAAAAACCAAAATTGACAAATCTATACTTAGATATTAATTTTTGTAAGTGATGTCAATACAATTTATATTGAATTTATGTATATTGCTTGTAACTATCCAGTTAAGTTTGTGCCTTGATACCAGAGATATAAAAATTACATGCATTAAAGAAGATGTTGCTTTTTAAATACTCACTTGCAACAATGCGTCTTCCATCTGCTAGAATCATTTCTCCATTTTCTACTAGAGTTTTCAAAATACATGTGACATTTGTTGGGGCTTTGTCTGCCTCATCTACCACCAGAACATGACCCAACTTTACTGCCTTAACCTTGAAGACAGAAAATTTATCATAAACAAAACAAAACAACAATAACAACAACAACAAAAAGAAAGTATTATTAAAACTTCATTACTAGGGCTGGGATAAAGCTAAGTAGTATGCTTGCCTAACATGCAAGAGTTCAGGGTTCCATCCCCAGCATTGCAAAAAACCAAAAACAAAACCACAACTTTATCACTTGCTGCTTTAGATTTATAATAGCTGGTTTTAAGTTATGGGTACACTACCATATAAGCAAAGAGTCTATATATAACAGAAGCAGAAACAAAATTTATGGATCTCTACCAAAACCTTAACGGTTACTAAAGTGCCATATTTTCATTTGTCATTAATGTTAGAATTACTCCTATGGTGGTGATTCCCAACAGTACTTCACATTTTACAGTAGGAGAGATTTATAGCAAGTATAATAAATAGAGAATTAACGTGCCATGGAGGTTAAGAGGAGTAAAATACCACCATCAGCTATGGGTGTTAGAACACCACACTTGTTTTGACACTAGAATGTAAACTTTTAATAGATCAGAATGGATAGTTCTGAAGATGTGGGTATTTGACAATATTCATGCTAACTCAAAGGGAATTAATGTTCAAACTACTGGGCATATTTAGTGAATAGTGATTATGAACAGTTTATGGTGGCAGAAAAAGAGGGTAAGTATGAGAAAAGAAAGAAAAGGCACTGGAAAGGTAGATTGAGTTTCTACTACTGCGCATTTGGTTGCCAGACCAAGAAATATGTACTTTACCTGATTAGGTAATGGTTTATAATTTAATATTTGTGAGTTCAGACATGATCTACACTTCAGGATATTTAAGCTGGCAGCAAAACGAATAATAGATTTAAGGGGGATTATTATATCATTTGGTTAAAATGGGTTTGTGGACCTGATTGTGGTGGGGATGGAAATAAATAGAAATAAAAAGTATTAGATGGATCTGAAGGGTTCTATAGAGACAGAATCTATAGTCTTGCAATGGTTTGGATAGAAAGAAAGGAAAGAAATAGAAAGAGTCCTAGATTTAGAGTGACTGCGTGAATGGTGAAGTCATGAAAAGAGATGAAAACTAAAAACTCTTGAAAACATTTTTTAGGGAGTGGATAGGAGATATTCAGTGCATTTCAATGTATTTAAATATAACCTAAACCAGGTGCCATGGTGTACACCTGCAATCTCAGTGACTCAGGAGGCAGGAGGATCACAGGTTTGAGGCCAAAGGCAGCCTACACAACTTAGCTAGACTCTGTCTCAAAATTAAAAAAATAAAAATAAAAAAGGGGTTGCAGGTACAGCTCAGTGGTCAAACACTTACCTAGCATGCATGAGGCCCTAGGTTCAATCCTCCACTATGAAGGAAGGAAGGAAGGAAGGAAGGAAGGAAGGAAGGAAGGAAAGTAGGAAGGAAGGAAGGGCCTAAAGACTTGTTTGGTTTTAATACAATAAGAAATATCTCATAAGATAGTAGACCAAATCACAAACTTTCCTGATTGCATACTTTTGATGAATAATCTTTAAGGAAATAAAGATCAATAAAGGATGATTCCTTTTACAAATATCTTATACTCTCAAAGAACTGATAAAGATTTTTTTTTTTTTTACTTTAGGGTAAAAAACTCAATTTTAGAAAAAGTAAACATGTAGCTTCTACCCCCAACCCCATCTCTATTCAGACAAAGTTGGGCCCAACCTGGGAGGCAGGAGATCCAAAAGTTCCTTGTCCCCAAGGTCTGGACCACAGAGGTTCCATGATGGCTTAACTGCTCCATTGCTGTGCAGGAGTTATCTATATAAGAGGGACATGACTGGAAAGCTGGGGTTTCTTTGGATCTCAAGTGGGAAGCTGAGGAATGGATCATCCCAGTTTCCCCAAACACAGAGCTAATATTTTATTAGTTAAAACTATTTTTAAAAAATTTCTCAAGAAATATCTAATTTCAAGCTCTATACATTTGAAAATAATAGCACAAAAAATTCTAGAATAGACGAGAAATCAATAAAAGATTTGTGTCATTCCCTAAATCTCTCACTCTGAAGTAAGAATACAATGAGAAAACATGTAATTTTCTTAGTAACTTGCCTTTAATTATCCACCCCTAAAATGACATGAGTGTGTTCCAGCTAGACTGAAATATATTAGAATCTATGGGAGACTTCCTCCACCCAAAGCTGAAATACACTTATCATTCAAAAAAAACTTAAATATTCATATAATTGGCTTACTAACCAAAGGTGAGTCTTCATACACAATTAGTCCATCTTTAACGGAAGGTTGAAGAGTAAGAGTTTGTACCGTGGTGTCCCTAAAGTTAAATTAAAACATTGCATAGTTAGAAAGGAAATAAACTGATGTTTGATCATGAATAAAAACACAAGAGAGTCAGGGGCAGTGGTGCACACATTTAATTGCAGGAGGATCCCAAGTTTGAGGCCAGAGGCAGTCTGTGTAATCCAGTGAGACCCTGTCTCAAAATAAAAATAAAATATGGGCTGAGGGTACAGTTCAGTGATAGAGTGCTTGCAAAGCATGCATGAGGCCCCAGGTTCAACATCTAGTACTGCAAAAAAACAAAAATAAAAACAAAAACAAACCACCCCCCCCAAAACAAAACAAAACAAAAACCAAGAATACTTCTAAGTTTTTGTTTATCATCCTGCTTTTCCCAAGAAAAATTAAAATAGCAAATGAAATTTCATCCAGCACCAGTATTTTGTCAACTTAATATAAATTACAAGGGTCTGGAAATTAATACAGGTTTACTAGAGTCTTCTCTTTTACTTTCTGTTTTGTGACCATTTCATACTGCAAAATTATCTCCTAAGGGTAAGGAGGAAAATTTTTAAAAATATGTTTTTATTATATGTTGTTGTTGTTGTTGTTGTTAGGTGCCGTCGAGTCGGTATCCGACTCATAGCGACCCTCTGTACAACAGGGGAAACACTATTATCAGTGCTTCTCTGCTGTTCATAGGGTTTTCAATGGCAGATTGATTTTTGGGAGGGGGTTGCCAGGTCCTTCTCCCAAGCCTGCAGCACCTGGTGTTCCCAGGTGGTCTCCCATCCAGGTACTAACCAGGCCCGGCCCTGCTTAGCTTCCGAGATCTG
>VMDO01020356.1:0-37706 GCA_007922755.1 Pedetes capensis | reverse complement strand
GTATACTTTCACCCTATCTCTTCAATTTATACGCTGAGCAAATAATCCGAGAAGCTGGACTTTATGAGGAAGAACGCGGCATCAAGATTGGAGGAAGACTCATTAACAACCTGCGTTATGCAGATGACACCACTTTGCTTGCTGAAAATGAAGAGGATTTAAAACATTTACTGATGAAGATCAAAGATCATAGCCTTCAGTATGGATTGCAAATAAACATCAACAAAACAAAAATCCTTACAACTGGGTCAGCACACAACTTCACAATAAATGGAGAAAAGATTGAGGTTGTCCAAGATTTTTCTTTGCTTGGCTCTATAATCAACACCCATGGAAGCAGCATTCAAGAAATCAAAAGACGCATTGCTCTAGGAAAAGCTGTGGCAAAAGATCTCTTTAGAGTAGTGAAAAGGAAAGATGTCACATTGAAGACAAAGGTGCGTCTGACGCATGCCATGGTATTTTTAGTGACATCATATGGTTGTGAAAGCTGGACATTGAACAAGAGAGACAGAAAAAGAATTGATGCTTTTGAATTGTGGTGCTGGAGACGTCTATTGAATATACCATGGACTGCCAAAAGAACCACCAGATCTGTCCTAGAAGAAGTGCAACCAGAGTGCTCCTTGGAAGCAAGAATAGCCAGACTGCATCCTACATATTTCAGACATGTAGTCAGGAGAGATCAATCCCTGGAGAAGGACATCATGTTTGGGAGAGTGGCAGGTCAACGCAAAAGAGGAAAACCCTCCATCAGATGGATTGACACAGTGCCTGCAACAATGGGCTTAAACATAAATAAGAATGTTTGCCTGGCACAGAATCAGCAAGTGTTTTGACCTGTTGTACATAGGGTCGCTATGAGTCAGACTTGACTCGACGGCACCTAACAACAACAACAACAATGACTAAAGTTGCATCATTAAGTTTATTTAGTTGGACTTTCTCTGATTTTTTAATATAAGTATGCATGCTTATAAATTTCTCTCCTAGAACTGCCTTTGCTATATCCCAAAGGTTCTGCTAGTTAATGTTTTCATTTTCATTTGATTGTAGGAATTTTTAAATTACCTCCCTGATTTTTTGATGATCTAATCATCATTACAAAGTGTCTTATTCAATCTTCATGTATTTGTAGCATTTTTGTCATTTTTCTTGCTGTTGGTTCCTGGTTTTATTCTGTTAAGATCTGATAGGATACAAAGAATGATTTCCATTTTCTTGTACTTGTTCAGTCTTGTTTTGTGACTTAAAATGTGGTTGATTTTAGAAAAAGTTCTATGTGGTGCTGAGACAAATATGTATTCTGTATATGTTAGGTGAAATGTTCTGTAGAAGTCTGTTAAGTCCGTTTGGTCTATGGTCTTGTTTAATTGTAAAGTTTCTCTGTTGATTTTTGTTTGGATGATTTGTCAATTGAACAGATATTGAAGTCACTCATTGTATCAGGACCTATCCATTCCTTTATGATCAGTAGAGTTCATTTTATGAAATTATATGCACCATTGTTTGGTGCATAAATATTTATAATAGTTATATCTTCTTGATTGTTCCCTTTGTTAAAATATAATGACCTTCTTTCTCTTCTGATTAATTTTGGACTAAAATCTACTTTGCTGATATCAATATAGCTATCCTTGCTCTTTTTTTTTTTTTTTGGCTTCCCCATCCTTGGTAAATTGTTTTTCAGCCTTTCATTTTCAGTCTGTATATATCCTTTCCATTGAGATGTGTCTCCTGAAGGTATCATACAGCTGGGTCTTATTCTTTAATCCAGTCAGCCAGTCTGAGTCTTTTATGAGGAACATTAAGACCATTTATATTTTAGGTTATAATTGAGAGGAACTTAGTATTTTGTGTGATTTTGTTCATGTTTTCATAGTGTGATTTTTGACTGTTCTTTTCTCCCCTGTTCTCCCCTGGTTGTATTGGGGGTTTGCTGGTTTATTGCATTGGACATACTTTCTTGTATTGTAGCTCTCATTTGTTCATATGTTCTTCTGATAGGATTTATTCGTTCCTAGGTTCTTGTGTTTGTGTCTGTATTTCTCTTTCTTCTGTGTATAGGATTCCTTTAAGTATCTTCTGCAATGCTGGCTCAATGGTCATGAACTGATTGAGTTTGTGCTTGTCATGGAATGTCTATTTCTCCACCAAATTTAAAGGATAGCTTTACTGGATATAGTAATCTTGTTTGGAAGATATTAACTCTCAGGGCTTAAAATATGTTATTCTATGTTTTCCTGGCTTAGAGATTTGCTTCTGAGAGGTCTGATACTATTCTGATGGGTTTGCCTTTGTAAGTGAGTTGACAATTTTTACTTCATGCTTTTAGAATGGTTTCTTTGCTTTATAGTCTTAGCATTTTAACTATAGTGTAACATGGAGAAGTTCTTTTCTCTTTATGTCTATTTGGGGTTCTAAGTGCTGCTTTTGTTTGGGTACCATTTCTTCTCCTAGATTTGGGAAGTTTTCTACTATTCTTTCATTGAGTAGATTTTGTATGCCTTTGGTTTTAATCTCCACTTTATCTTCCATCTCTGATATATATATATAGTACTTGGGGATTAAACACAGGCTGTAGCACATACTTTACAAGCATGCTATTACTGAGCTGTTCCTCAGGCCCTCATTTAAAAAATTTTTAAATCTTGAAACAGGGTTTTTCTAGGTTACATAGACTACCTCTGGCCTTGAATTTATGATCCTCCTACCTCTACCTCCTGAGTTGCTGGGATTACAAGCATGTACCACTATGCCTGGCTCTGATAATATTTCTTCTTTTGGATCTGTTTTAGTGTTGTTACTTTTCATTGTGTTTTTTATTTGATTTATTGTGTTTTTTGTTTCCAACATTTCCATTTGGATTTTTTTTGTAGTTTCAATTTCTTTGCTGAATTTCTCATCCAGAACTTGAATGAACTTTCTCAGTTTATTCATTTCCTTAGTTGTATCTTCTCTGAAGTCATTAATCATTTTTATGATTAGGTTTTGAATTCTTTGTCCAGCATTTCAGCTGTTTCAGTGTCTTTGGCTTTGTTAGGGAGTTACGATCTTTTGAAGGAGTCACGATATCTTGCTTTTTCATATTTCTTGTATTTCTTTGTAACAATTTGCTCATTTGTTGTGGTGAATGTTTCTTTGGGATTTGTTTGGCATTCTTTATTAGCAGCCCTCTCTTGAGGGCTTAATTCCTAATGCTTACTCTGGGATTGGAAAGTAAATGTCTGTTACAGTAACATCATGTAGCCAAGCCACATAAAAAATTAGTGTACAATTAAAATTGTTTTATGTTAACTAGTGTATTACCAATGAATTTAGGAAGGACAATAACCTGAATAAGGTAGTGTTATTTATGAGATGAGAAGTGTTAATCAGATGTGGTAGCACACGTTTCTAATCCCAGTGACTTGGGAGGCAGATGCAGGAAGATTGCAAGTTTGAGGACAGAGGCAACCAGTGTAGCTTAGCATGACCCTGTCTCAAGACCCTTGGTTCAACTCCCCAGTATGGAGAAGAAGAAGAAGGAGGAGAAGGAGAAAGAGAAGGAGAAGGAGAAGGAGAAGGAGTCAAAGGAGGAGTTGGAGGAGGAGGTAGAAAAAGAAGTAGTGATGTTAGGATGGAAGTAAAAGTTGTAGATGTATAAAATGAGAGAATGTATTAGAGAAGAGAGAAAGAAATAAGCAGCTGGGTTGAGTAAGAAGAACGGAATAAGACAATGAAGAATAAAGAGGATTGTTAGGTAGACAGGGAGAATAAAAGTTTTAAATCTTCTATTGCTCAATAAAGAAAAAGGTCATGAAAAAATTAGTTGAAGTTGTGACTGGACTAATGACTGACAACATTAAACCTTTTTAGGGAAAGAAAAAGTACTGAGAGCAAGTATTGGAGAAGCTATTATAGTGATTCCTTCAAATTTGTAATCTGTCAGAGTTTTCTAGCTGTATTTCCCAGACCTGGAGTCTTGTTCAGCAGCTTAGTTGTACAGGTGGCTCTTTCTGTCTGTGCCAGAGTGGGAGCAATGAATCCCCATGCTGTGGAAGTCTTCCCAGATCTTCTCTTGTGCACATCACATGTAGCACCATGAATCTCATATTTAGAACAAATGCTTGTAATTGTTAGGTGTGTTGGAGGTTCTGTTGCATATTCACGCTTTCATTGTTGTTGTACTTCTACAACGTTCTTGAATTTCAAATACCATTTCAAAATGATCTTCCACTTCTTGAATGACAACCATCCTGCCATTTCCTTTGACTGTCCTTTTGCCATTTTCTTTGATTGTCCTGCCTGTTGCATGGTGGTGCTAGCATTCATTTGATTAATACCATGTTTTGAGCAAATGTCATACTATATATTGCTACTGTAATTCAACTCAACCTTGAGAAGTAATACAAAGATGACGTTTCTTTAAATGTTTATCTCTGGGATATGAGTTTTATTTTTTTTTCATCCTGGTATCATACATTACCAATTTTGGAGAATATTTTCAAATCAATTTGATGGAACAGAAACTTCAGGTAAAAAAATTTATCTGGCAGTCTTATTCTACATATAATCATGATTTTCTTAACTTGGTTTCTCAACTCTTCTGTATTGTACATAATCACCAAAACCTGAGTGTGGGTGAGATTCAATGATACATGATATTAAAATATTTAATTAAACAGCGTTGTGGTTTACTTACATTTTAAAACATTTAAAAAGGCTACCTTGACAGTTTTGTTGAAAAAGATTGGTGAGAAAAGAATGGAAGTTGGGAGAGTAGTTATGAGATTACTGCAGTGATTTATGTAATTAACAATAGTTAATTAGACTAGGGTAATTGTGATAGAGGTGGTGAGATGTCATTTCTGTAGATATGTTTTAAAAGCAGAACCAAAAAAATTTTTCTGGTAGAGTATATGTGGGATATGAGAGAAAAAGGTTATTCCAAGATTTTTGACCTAAGGCAAACTGGGAGAATGGAGAGTTGTCATTAGTTGCTATGGGTAAGACTGTAAATGGAACCAGTCCAGTCTATTGTCCTTCCTCTCATCCCCTAGAATGCATTGTGCACCCCTGACTGGACTTGAACTCCCGATCTTTTTGTCACAGCCTCCTGATTTCTGGGATTACAGAACCATGCGTGGTGGATAGGGCAATTTTTGGATAAAGGTCTAGAATTCAGTTTTGGGCTTATTAAATTTGAGATAAATCAAAGTATAAATGCATTACAATTTAGATATAATTCTGTGCTTTTAATTTCATACTGTGATAATATTGTGATGTACCTTATCTTTCTTAGAAAAGGGGATCTCTTATGGGTAGGCCAAGCTAGACTTTGGAGTAGGTCAGATGACTACATGTGATCAGTGATTCTATTGTCTTCTAGCAATACAGGAGCAAGAAGCACAAGAAGTTCATATAGTAGTCCATGGCTTTTGAAAATTTATTTGTAAGAAACCCTTGTTGTTGTTAGATGTTGTTGTTGTTAGATGTTATTGTTAGACCCTATGTACAGCAGATTGAAACATTCCTGTATTTTGTGGCAGGCACATGATCTTATTTTTGTTTAAGCCCATTGTTGCAGACATTGTTGCAGACACTGTGTCAATCCATGTAGTGGAGGGTTTCCTTTTTTTCATTGACCCATCACTCTCCCAAACATCGTGTCCTTCTCCAGGGATTGGTTCTTCCTGACTACATGTCCAAAATATATAAGACACAGTCTAGCCATCCTTGCTTCCAAGGAGCGCTCTGGTTGCACTTCTTCTAAGACAGATTGGTTGGTTCTTTTTGCAGTCCATGGTATATTCAATATTCATCCCCAGCACCATAATTCAAAAGCATCATTCTTCTCCTGTCTCTCTTGTTCAATGTCTAGCTTTCATAACCGTATGATGCAACTGAAAATACCATACCATGAGTCAGGTACACCTTTGTCTTCAATGTGTCATCTTTGCTTTTCAATACTTTAAAAAGATCTTTTGCCACAGCTTTCCCCAGAGCAATGCATCTTTTGATTTCTTGACTGCTGCTTCCATGGGTATTGATTGTAAAACCAAGTAGAACAAAATCGTGGACAACCTCAATCTTTTCTCCATTTATTGTGAACTTGCATATTGACCCAGTTGTAAAGATTTTTGTTTGTTGATGTTGAGTCACAATCCATACTGAAGGCTATGTTCTTTGATCTTCATCAGTAAAAGTTTCAAATCTTCTTTACTTACAGCAATCACAGTTGTGTCATCTGCAAAATGAAGGTTGTTAATGAGTCTTCCTCCAATCCTGATGCTATGTTCTTCTTCATAAAATCCAGCTTCTTAGATTATTTGCTCAGCATAGAAATTGAAGAGATATGGTTAAAGGATATAGCCCTGACACACACCTTTCTTGAGTTTAAACCAAGCAATATTTCTTTATTCTGTTTGAATGACTGCCTCCTGGTCTGTGTACAGACTCCTCATGAGTACAATTAGGTGCTCTGGTATTCTCATTCTTCGCAGTGTTATGCGTAATTTGTTATGATCCACACAGTCAAATGCCTTTGCATAGTTGATAAAACATAGACATCTTTCTGATATTATCTGCTTTCAGCTAATATCCATCTCACATCAGCAATGATGTCCCTGGTTCCCTGCTCTCTTCTGAGTCCGGCTTGATTTTGCAGCAATTCCCAATCTATACTGTTGCAGTCACTTTTGAATGATCTTTAGTAAAAGTTTGCTTGCATGTGATATTAATGATATTGTTCAATAGTTTCCACATTTGCTTGCTTCCCCTTTCTTGGGAATAGGCACAAATATGGATCTCTTACAATCAGTTGGCCAGATAGCTGTTTTCCAAATCTTTTGACATAAACATGTTAGCACCTCCAGTGCTGCATCTGCTTATTGAAACATCTCTATTGGTATTCCATCAATTCTTGGAGCCTTGTGTTTCACCAGTTCCTTCAAGGCAGCTTATACTTCGTCCTTTAATACCATTGGTTCCTGATCATATGCAACCTCTTGAAATGGTTGGTCATCTACCAATTCTTTTTTGTGTAATGACTCTGTGTATTTCTTCCTTTTTTTTTCCTTTGTGTGTGTGTGTGTGTGGTACTGGGGGTTGAACCAAGAGCCTCACGCTTGCATACTTTGCAAGTGCTGTACCACTGAGCTGCTCCCCCAGCCCATTTTTTTACTTTTTGAGGCAGGGTCTTGCTAAATTACACAGATTGCCTCTGGTCTCAAACTTGGGATCCTCCTGCCTATGCCTCCCAAGTTGCTGGGATTATTTGTGTGTGCCACTGCATCTGTCTCCTCCATCTTCTTTTGATGTTTCTTGCATCATTTAATATTTTCCCTGTAGAATCTTTCACTATTGCCACTCGAGGCTTGAATTTTTTCTTCGAATGTTTAAGCTTGAGAAGAACAGAGCATGCTCTTCCCTTTTGGTTTTCTGTCTCTAGTTCTTTCCACATGTCATATTTTATATTTTATTTTTATATTTTATATTTGATTTTGTCTTCTGGAGCTGCCTTTTGACATCTTCTGTTTAGTTCCTTAACTTCATTATGTCTTCCTTTTATTTTAGCTGATTGATGTTCAAGGGCAAGTTTCAGATTCTCTTTTGATTTGTAATTTGGTCTTTTCTTTTTTTTTCCTGTCTTTTTAATAACCTTTTGCTTTCCTCATAATTGATATCTTTGATGTCTTGGCATAACCCGTCGAGTTTTATATAATTTGTGTCTAATGCGTTAAACTTGTTCTTGAGGTGGTCTCTGAACTCAGGTGGGATACTCAAGGTCATATATTGGCTCTTGTTCCCTTGTTCTAAGGTTCTTCAGTTTCAATTTGAACATACATATGAGCAGTTGATGGTCTGATCCACAATCAGCACCTGGTCTCATTTTGACATTGGTATGGAGCTTTTCTATCATCCCTTTCCACAAATGTAGTCAATTTGGTTCCTGTATGTGATAATATTGGTGAAGTCCCTGCAAATAGTCACTGTCTATGCTGGTAAAAAAATGTATTTGGTATGAAAAGGTCATTGGTCTGACAAAATTCTATCATGCGATGTCCAGCATTATTTCTGTAACCAAGGGCATATTTTCCTACTACCGAGCCTTCTTCTTTGTTTCTCACTTCTGCATTCCAGTCACCAGTAATTATCAGTACATCCTGATTGCAAGTTCGATCTATTTCAGATTACAGAAGTTGGTAGAAATCTTCCTTATCTTCATTTGTGGCCTTAGTGGTGGGTGCATGAATTTGAATAATAGTCATATTAAGTGGCCTTCCTTGTACATATATGGGTATTATTCTATCCCTGACAGCATTACATTTCAGGACAGATCTTGAGATGTCTTTTTTGATGATGAATGCAACCCCATTTCTCTTTGTCATTCCCAGCATAGTAGACCATATGATTATCTAATTCAAAGTGGCTCATACCAGTCTATTTTAGGTCACTGATGCCTAGAATGTGCTCTATTTCTTTTTCAATGATTGCTAATTTTCCTAGATTCATGCTACATACATTCCATATCCCAGTTATTAATGGATGTTTACAGTGGTTTCTCCTCATTTTGAGTGATGCCACATCAGCAAATGGAGGTCCCTGGGGTTTTACTCCATTTCTATCATCAAGGTAGACTCTACTTTGAGGAGACAACTCTTCCCCAGTAGTCTTTTGAGTGCGTTCCAACCTGGAGGGCTCATTTTCTGGCACTGTATCTGACAATGTTTCTCTACTATTCATAAGGTTTTCAATGGCTACTTGTTTTGGAAGTAGGTTGCCAGGTCTTCCTTCCTAGTCTGTCTTAGTCTGGAAGCTCAACTGAAACTTGTCCACCATGGGTGGACTTGCTGGTATCTGAGATACCGGTGGCATAGCTTTCAGCCTCACAGCAACATGCAAGCCCCCCACAGTATGGCAAACTCACAGATATGTGGGGGCAGGAAACCCTAGAGGGTCCCACATAGTTTTGTTCATTAACCTTAAACTTTTAAACAACTACTAGCAGGAATCTGAGAATTAGGTAATTGAAACTTTATGCTTTGGAGTTTTTAAACTATGAAATAACACCCCTTCTTTAAAAAAATATTTCTCCCAAAAGTGCTTTAGTGATTTCCATGTCACTGTATTTATTTTTCACCATCATAACCTCCTGATTTACAGTTTTGCTTCAGTAAAGCATCATCTTTACTATCTGTTAATCTTCATATAATTATTTCTCTTTCCCTCCCTTTTGTAAGATAGCCTCTTTAGAATTCTCATGTTCTAGGATGGGGTCATTACTCAGTAGTAGAGTGCTTGCCTAGCATGCACAGGTCCCTGGCTTCCACCCCCTGCACCACCAAAAAATGCCCCATGCCCACCAAACAACAACAACAACAACAACAACAACAACAACAACAACAACAACAGACAGAAACAAAACCCAAAACTTATTTTCTGGTCTCCATTTTTAGTGAAGGCTTCTAGGACAATATGCTTTCTACTTTAAGAAAAATTAAACATGTTTTCCTACTCAGTTTGAAATCATAATTTTACTATTTGACACTTAACTAGTATCGTGCATCTGGGGTCATATGTGACCCCACAATGCATGTATTCATGGTTGGGTAAGTGCTACAGTGCCCTATGTCTGGCCCCTTCCCTGGAGTCTATTTTGACCCCACAATACCAATTAAATGAATTGAAACAATTTAAGTTGTCTAACTTATGCATCATAAATTCTTGTTGTCAGTTCTCCTAAATTATGGAAAACTGTCAATATTATGTTTATATTTCCTCTATTGAATCTTTGAATCATTAATATGCAATGGAAAATAATTATTCTAATTAGTATCATCACATTTTATAATGTAGATAATACTATTTCAATTCATTTTGCCCAATTCTTTTAATTTTACTGATGTTCTTATATTTTTAATGTATATTGAATTTACCTTTCAGGGCAAAAAGTAGATTAACAATAGAGTACTAATATGCAGTGAATCAAGTTGAGCCAGAGTGAACAAAATGCTATAGCACAGACTAGTGGGAAAACTTTATAACTACAGAAATGTTTTCATTCCTTATTCTTGTGAGATATACTCACAATTTTAACAGTTGTCTTTTCTTTTAAAATTACTTGAGAAATTTAAGCTTGAATTGAAATGCAGGATTCAAATAAAATTTTAAAATTGTATATTATGAAGGTTGTTGTTGTTGTTGTTGTGTGCTGTCGAGTCGGTATCCAACTCATAGCGACCCTCATAGGGTTTTCAATGGCTGTTTCGTGATTGCCTTGTGAGTGAATTGCCAGGTCCTTCTCCCATTTTTGTGGTTCTGGGAATTGAACTCAGGACCTCAGAGACTGCAGCGCAGTGCTCTACCAACTGGGCTAAATCCCAGCCCATTATGAAGGTAGCAAGTACTTATTTTAGTAATTGTCAGTATATAATTAAATGCTTCTTAATGTTTAATTTGCTTTGGAAACCACTTCCCTAGTTTTTTGCTAAACTTTCATTTACAACACAAAATTTATAAAGTGAATTACTTGTTTTGATGAAAATAAAAATAAAAAACAACACTACAAAATATGTACAAATGGGTAGAGGGTGTAGCTCAGTCATAGAGTATATGCTTAGCATGTGCTGGTTTTAATCCCCTGCATGAACAAAACAGAAGGAAACAAAATAAAGCAACAAAACTGTACAATTAATTAGTTATCTTTGATGTAATTGCCTCATTCTTTTACTCTGATCACTTCCCAAAAAATAGTGGAAATAAGCTATATTTATTTAAAAATTATATTGTATGAAAATTCAATAATTAGTTTTATTAGCTCTAGTTAGTAATGTCTTTATGACACATGTACATTTATCTTCAGTGTGATTAGAAATATCAATAGATATTTTCATTAGTATAATTAACCTTTGTTGGTTGTTTTACATTTGTAGTTATGCATAATTATTTCTTCCCAGTGGTTTATCTTTATGTTTCTTATTTTGAAATATTTCAAACATCAAAAGTTTAAAGAATAATACCTAACAATTATACAAATCTTAACATATCTTGACATGTTTCTTTTCTGTTTTCCTTTTTATTACAGATAGAGCGTTATCTTGAATCTTTATTTTATCCAGTATTTATTTGTATGCTTTATACATACGTAGTGTTAAGCCATATATAATATTGTTTCATGAGATTTTTAACTTTCTATTATGGTATCATGATGTATATATATTTTTAAAACTTGCTTTCTTTGTTTAACTCTGTATTTTGAAGGTTACCTAAAACTTAGATTTATCTAAATTTAATTTATTTTGACTGCTGAGTATTATTTTGTTGCATGAATATGATACTGTTTGTCCATTGTCATGTTGACTTTGTTGTTGTTGTTGTTATGTGCTTGTTGTTGTTATGTGCTGTCGAGTCGTGTCCGACTCATAGCGACCCTGATAGGGTTTTCAATGGCAGATTGTTTCGGGATTGCCTTGGGAGTGGGTTGCCATGTCCTTCTCCCATTTTTGGGTGCTGGGAATTGAACTCGGGACCTCAGAGACTGCAGAGCAGGGCTCTACCAACTGAGCTAAATACCAGCCCCCACTATCTAATTTTTTTTCTAATAGAAATAGTACTCAATGAATATCTTTGTTCATGTCTTTTTGTGCCTGTTTGAGACCTTCTCTAGAGTAGAAGTAAGATATTTGGGTTATAGAGTATAGATAGCCATTTTTACTTTCCTTAGGTATGACAGAATGGCTCTCCAGTTTGATGGAAATAATTTACAATCTTTAGAGATATATTTGTATTGGTTCCTTCCTCTCTAATGTTCAGCATTGTCATATTTTGAAATATTTCCATATTGATGATGTGAAATTGTAACTCATTTTTTTAGTATGCATTTTTTGAATGATGAGGTTAAACACCTTTTGTTTATTGTTTAGTTGTGCTTTTCTGTGGAATTGCATTTTGATTCCCTGACTTGTTATTTCATTTTGGTATTTGTCTTTACTTATTAAGTTATGGGAGTTCTTTGCATATTAGCCATATACCTTTTAATAAAACTTCTTCCAGATTGTGATTTCTTTTACTCTATTTTATCTTATTATTTTACATGGGTTTAGGTTAGTTGGTAGAATGCTGCTCTGCAGTTTCTGAGACCCTGGATTTGCTCCTCAGCATGGTGAGAATGGGAGAAGGACATGGCAATCCACTCCGTGGCAATCTGGAAACAATCAGCCATTGAAAACCCTATGAATAGCAGAGAAACACAGACATATTGCCGGGTATGGCACAGTGTAGGAAATGTTTCCTTCTGTTATATGTAGGGTTGCTATCAGTTGGACCTTACTCAATAGTACCTAACAGCAGCAAATTATTTTACATTTTAAAAATGTTAAAAATCCTAATATGGCAGAATTTTTCATTTTTGAAAATAGTTTGTGTTTTTCATAGCTAGGTAAAAATTTTTTCTGATTTCATAAAGATTTTCTTGACAGTTTTGAAGTTTTATCTTTTATGTTTCAGTGTTGAATCCATTTGGAATAGATTTTTGTATATAGTGTGAATTGGGAATTTATTTGTCTTCCCTAAAATGCGACAATTAGTTGTCCCAACTATATTAATTGAATAGTGCATCTTATCTTCACTAATTTCTAAGGCCAACATTGGCTTATGTGAGAGTTTGGTTATAGAGGCTCTATTATGCTTCATATTCTATTTAAAGCATCTCTCTACTAATATCACACTGTGTTAACTGCAGTCACTTTAATAAGAATAGTAAATCCACCTTAAACTGTATTTCTCTTCAGAATTATCTTGACTTTTCCATATTGTTGGCTTTTCCATACTCATTTTAGAATCAGCTTGAAAAAATCTGTGGCAAACATGGTAGGAGTTTTGGTTAAAATACTATTGAACTTTATAGATACAATTTGGGCAGACTGATATATCCTGGGTTATTTGATTTTCTCATCCCAAAATAGTATATCAGTCCACTGATGCAAGTCCTCTTTTAGGTCATCCAATAAAATTTTATAGTTTTTAATGGGAAAGTCTTGTTCTTTTCTCTTTTTTGGGGTTTATTTGCAAGACTTTTAAATATAATTTTTCTTTGTAGCAGTTATCTTTAAATTCTTTATTTGATGTTTTGTGATTGGCGATGGATAGTAATGCTGCTGTTTATCTTTGATCTAACCTATTGAGCTCTTACTACTTTTAATATTCTGCTGTAGATTTTCTATCATAATGTATTTTCTATCAATTGGTATACACAATTAACCGGTGCTTAGATAAGGATAGTTTTATTTCATCCTCTGTGTGTGTGTGTGCATGTGTGTGTGTCTGCATGTGCGTGTGTTTATGAGAGAGATTTGCTAAGCTAGTTTCTTTAGGATAGTCTTATATGGAAGAGGAATCCATAGCTCATTCCTGACTTTAAAGTGAAAGTCCTTACTTGTAATTCCTCAGTATAAAATAGGGTATAGAATTTTTGTACATACCCTTTACCAGGATAAAGCATAGTTTTTCTTTTTCTTTTATTTCTTTCATTTGTTTACTTACTTATTTTTGAGGTAGGATCTCACTATATAGCTCAGGCTGGCTTTGAACTTGCGATCCTCCTGCTACAGTCTATAGACTGCTGGGATTACAGATGTGGGCCACCATGCCCAACTGCTTCTCTTTTTCTTGTTTGCTAGACTTTTTGAATTATTATTTTCATGCAGTGTTTATTACATTTTATGAATGCTGAATGGTTTTTCTGTATATATTGTTATGATCTTTTTCCATTTTAATCTATTAATGTGATCTTATATTAAAATATTTTCTAAAATTAAACTATTCTTGCTTTTTTGGTGTAACCCCTCTTTGTCATGATAGATTATTCTTTGTTCTTTTCTTTTTTATATATACTTGCTATATGAAATATACCATTTTGTTTGTTAAGATTTGTAACTCCATTTCCATTTGTGCTATTGGCCTACAATTTTACTTTTATATTATCTATGTAGGCTGAAAAATCACCCCTCAATAGATATGTGTGTCTTAACCCCTGAAAGCTGTGAATGTTACTTTATATGGCTACAAAAGAAAAAAATGCAGGTATAATTCAGTATCTACCTTGAGATGGGTAGGTAATCCAGATGTGTCCCAAATGCAATCACTTGTACCTTCATAAGGAGGAGGCAGAGGGAAATTACACAAAGGAGAAGACAATATGTAGCTGTAACAGAGAGTTTGAAGATACTGTCTTTGAAGACTGGATTGATGTGGCCACAAGTCTGGAATGATGGTTGCCATGAGAAGCTGCCAGAATGATAAAGAGCTAATTTTCTTTGGAGGCTTCTGAAGGAGTGTGGCCCTCTTGAGCTACTGATTTAGGTCAAATGGTACTGAAAAGTGTACTTCTTGTTCCAAAACTATGGGAGAATTAATTTCTTTTGTTTTAGGTCACCAGTTTGTGATAATTTGTTGTTGTTGCTATTGTTAGCTAATTCAGAGTCTGCAGCCATAGCCCCTGGGCATCCCATCTTTCTTGATCTTGGAAGCTAAGCAGGGTGGGCCTGGTTAGTTCTTGGGTGGGAGACATCCTGGGAATACCAGGTGCTGCCAGCTAGAGAGAAGGACCTGGCAACCCACTCCTGAAACAATCAGCCACTGATTGTTTCATTCCTATGAATAGCAAGAGAAGCACTGACAATAGTGCTGGACATGGCACAGCGTCAGGTAGTGTTTCCTCCTGTTGTACATACAGGGTCGCTATGAGTCAGACATGACTCGACAGCACCTAACAACGATAATTATTTCAGGAAATTGATTTTAAACTCATTTCCAATTTTGCCATTAAAATTTTTGCAGTATCAGTTGGCTATGGTGGCATAAACCTGTAATCCCTCTACTCAGGAGGCTGAGGAAGGATGATTGTGTGTTTGAGACAAGCCTAGGCTACATAATAAGTTCGTCTTAAAAAATTTTTGTTTTCTTGTCTCATAAATTGAATTGGGGAACTCTCCTTTTTGCTCTTCCTCTATAATATTTTGATTAAGTTTGAGATATCTCAAGTTATTATCAAGGAGGCAAACCCATCTAGTACTGCCACATTCCCTCCCTTCCTCTGTTCTCCAGAATTTACCTCTCTCTGGTTAATCCCCGACCCAGAACCAGGTCTTCATTAGGGAGCTGGTGTCTTGTCTCACTCTTGATATTTAGTGATATTTCAAATTAATATAGTAATGATAATTAATTAATTAATTAATTTTTGTGTTACTGGAATGTTGTGCCTTGCCCATGCTAGGCAAGTATTCTACCACTGCATTGTACCCCAATCCCTTTTTTAGTAATTTTGTTTTGAAACAGGGTCTTGCTAAAGTTGTGCAGACTGCCTCTGGCCTTGAACTTGATATCTTTCTGCCTCAGCCTTCTGAGTTGCTGGCATAGTGGTAGACCTCACTATAATTTTTAATTCTTCATAATTTCTCTGTAGCTTTAATTAAAATTGTTTTATTTTTACAATTGTATATTTTGTTAAATAGTGCTGATAACTAAAACTTTTAGTTCATGGCAATATGTGTTATTGTACTTTCAGTTTTTGCTTTCATTATCATTTTTTGTCTTTTAATTAATATTTGATATTTCAAATGATCAAGATGTGGGGGATAGATCCAATTAATTATAGAACTACTGAAATTGTTTATCTGATCATCTCAGCTTTCTTCTTTAAATAATTATTTATTGCTGTTGTTCTTAGGTGCCTTTGAGTTGGTGTCCTACTCATAGAGACCCTGTATACAACAGATGAAACATTATTGTTGTGCTTCTCTGCTATTCATCGGTTTTTAATGGCTGATTGTATTTTGGAAGTGGGTTGCTAGGTCCTTCTTCCAAGCCTATAGCACCTGGTGTTCCGAGAGGGTCTCCCATCCAAGTACTAATCAGGTCCGACCCTGCTTGGCTTCTGAGATCTGACAGGATCGGACACCACAGTGGTATGGCTGCAGGCATTATTTATTGTTGTTGTTGTTGTTAGGTACCATCCAGTCAGTATCCAACTCATAGCGACCCTCCTAGGGTTTTCAATGGCTGTTTTTCGGGATTGCCTTGGGAGTGGATTGCCAGGTCCTTCTCCCATTTTTGTGGTGCTTGGCATTGAACTCCGGACCTCAGAGACTGCAGCACAGTGCTCTACCAACTGAGCTAAATCCCAGCCCTTATTTATTGTAGGGTCATGGAAATTAATATTCAGTGATCTGCCCACCTCAATTTAGTTGATTGAAGCTAGTTTTAGTTTCACTTGCTGATTCTGTGGAACATACTCACATAGTCAGTGAATCCCTCAGTAATTCTACTATTGCTATATATCCCTTTTCAAAAGAAAAGGTGCAATACTAACAGGCTTAATTAACACACTAAAGTTCAATCACAAGGAACACTTTCTTATTTTTAGCAATTCTGTACATTTTTTCTCATACCCCACAAAACTAGCTTTGGTCTCTAGTTTCTGAATTTATCCCAGTCTCTTCCACATTTGATTTGTTATGCTATTTCTTTAGATTACTGTCTTCAGTTAACTTTGTTATATTTAAAAAATATGGCACTTTTATATTCTTTAAGTAGCATCAGCTCTGAATAACATGGGCTATTGCCACTTTGCTTAAAGACCCTCCCTAGTTTGAATAGATTCCTTTTCTATCCTAGCCCAGAATTGCCTCCTCCCATCACAGATTCTTGCCCAAAGCAGGGAATTTGCTGTTTAGCAGAAACCAGAGTCTCCCTAGAAGTCTTCTCTGTGAACGTGAAGAAGACTTCTCTCTGTGGATGTGAATCTGATGTATGCTTTGTACTTAGACTAATACTAATCTCTCAATATAGCTGAGCAAATTTAAAGCACAGAGTTATAGGCATATTATATTTGAAGTGCCTTTCATTTAAAATTTTTTTATCAGTAGGCTAGCTTCTATTTTTTCTACTTGCTATCAAGGTAATATGTAGCTTAAGGGAAGCTATGAAATGATAAAATGGGAAAACTAAAGCTCATTACTTCAAGCCTAAGGATGCTTGGGGAAAGTATTAGATATACAGACGAGAAGTCAAGGAAAAGTCTTCCCTTTCTGTCTTTGTACAAACTAGGGGAAGAGAAAGAAGGCAGAGGTAAGGATAGTTTATGATCAGAGGTTGTGTTCTAATCTCTTCTTTCCAGGATGTGATCCAAGAGAAGGATGTGTATTAATTAAATTAAAGAATAGCTCTTACCTTTCTTAATATTTGTGATTATTGGAAGGGAATTACCTTTCAGGATGCCCTAGCAACCACCTGGGGCATTGGTATGTCAAAGTGAACTCAGGATTGCATCATGGCCCAGAAAGGCCAACAAAAGGCCAGGGTTTGCTTTCTAGAACTACCCTAAGTCCCACTGTGGCTGAAGCACATAAAAATAGCTGCATGTCCCTGCAGAGACACTCCTCCTTATAGTGAGTGACGAGGTGATTTTGTAGAAAAGGATATAGAACAGATAGCTTGGGTCTTGGTTCAACAGAGAATTATTCAGTGCCTGTGGGAACTGATGTGAGAGCAAATTAATAGTAAAGCACAATCCTGTCCAAGTTGAGAAGAAGCAGAATATGAATTAGATGACCTCCAGGGTGCATCCACAGAAGCCCCCACAGAACATCTAGACACTTTCTTGGAAAACAGTAGAGGGGAGTACAAATATCAGAAGTAGGGAATATATCTAAAGGAGCTACTTATTAGACTAAAATTTAGTTGGATGGCTTTAAAGAAAAATCTGGTTAGTGTGGTGTCATGAGTAAGCTATATCAGAAACACAAGATGGACATGTACATGTCTCTCCACAATATCAGGATTTATTGAATAATAGTAATTTTACAAGCTATATGAATTTCTTTGGCTTTAATTCACAGAGTTCATCTGATTCCACTTGTACTTGTGGTCATTAGTAACACATATTCTTTTCCAATTTTAATATTAACTCTCAGATCACACATAATACTTCATACAATTATATATGTGTGTGTGTGTGTGTGTGTGTGTGTGTACACATATATGTACATATAAAAGAACAGCTAAGGAGGGATTAAAGAAGCTGTAGGGTTCACATGAGTTGTACTGAAAGGCACAGGCAGACAGCTGATACAGATACAAGGAAAAGTTTCTGTAGGTGACCAAATAAATTTTATAAACCATGGGTGCAGAGCTATTTAGGGCAGATGCCAAGCTGTTCAGGGAAGGTGTAGAGCTATTCAGAGCACAGAATTGTCAGATGCAGGTCCAGGGGTTAGGCAGTTTCAAGTGTCAATTTGAAATAAGCCTTCTGTCATGGGCAAGAGAAACTATGCTTGAACTAGAGCCTGGGTATAGAGGTGGAGGTCTGGCAGTTTTGCTGGGTGAGGCTCTTGGTTAGTGACTGTGTGATAGGTCAATGTGTCTACCACATCTCAGTTTTGTGGTGCTCCTTCTTTTATAGTCACAGGTGAGGGGGTTCCATCTGGTGTGATTGATAAACTTGTGTGTATATAGATTGACAGGTATAATCATCTATTAGTACAAAGAAATTATCAGCTTGTGCCTCAGGTTGTACTGGCAGATGGTGGTATATTTGTCTAAACACAATGTAGAGTCATTCCATCTTTGCATTTATACTCAAATGGAATAACTTAAGTCAAAACTTTTGTTTTACAAAATGGAGTAACTTAAGGCTAGGCCCAGCCAGCCTGAAAGCTTCTATTCTATATACATAGAGTAACTCAGACAGGCCCAGTTTGCTCTCTTCATGTGCTATTGAGGAAAATCAGATAAAAATAGGAAACAAGCAGCATTTCCTTGTGAGTAAATTTTCAAAGCCACATCAATACCCTATAGAGAAGACTTTGTAACAACTAAGACTTGGAAATACCAAAGGTTGAAGATTCTTTTGTACTGCTGCTACCTCTTGGTGTATTTATGGAAGACTCCATCAGCCTTTCCTAGTTTAACCTACAAATGCAGCTATAGCTGGAGATGTTGTGCTTGTAGCTCATGTGGAATCTGGGAAAGTCTTCATGCTTGTCTCAGGGATATCAAATAAGTGAAGCAAATTTCTGATTTTTGTTTTGTATTCCAGAAGCCCTGTAAATAAGGATTACTGTAATGTCTTAATTGCTTAAGTGACCTATTTGAAAACTTTAATCATTTAGCATGTGCACCAGTATATAAACTTTCAAAATCCATCATGGCAGTTCTAGGGGAGAGGAGCCTAGGTTGGTAACCCAAGTTTCCTTGAATTCTGCCTCTGAGAGACAAAGATACCATGGATCCAATGGGAACACTTTAGGATAATATTATAGTTGAGACTCTCTGGACTTCCAGGCCTCTTACGGATCTCCTCTGCATTTTTGTTTTTCTCCAAACACACCCTAGGCCAGAGGAGAAGAAAGATCAAGAGATCTGTTGTGTGAATACATTTCTTTTGTAACATTTGTAAATGTAATGTAAACAATATTTGTACAATTTTTTGATTGGTCATTGTCTTCCCAACTACATTTTAAACTCCACAGAAAAGTTCATCCCTGTGGAGTTGCATTCACCAACTCTTAGCATGGTGTTTGGCATATATTAACCATTTAGTGAATACTGCATGAATCCATAAATAATTAATGAAGTAGTGATAATAGTTTTTAGCCCATCTGTAAATAAATTGGAATTTTATGGTTTAAATTTTATGATAAATTACAGCTTCTCCCAAGTTTATCTACTAATACTGAGATTTTTTTGGTAGCATGTAATAGATATATTTACTGAAAGACTCTAGCTCTTAATGTTGTTATTTTGCTTGAAAAAATTGGCGTATTTATACTGAATGGTAGTAATGTCTTATAATTTTAAATATTATTTATCTTTGAATTCTCAAGGCCTAGATGTTTTTGATAATTATAAGGGCCAGTAAACTAATAGGCTCTAACCCATTGGTGGAGATTTATAGACATACATATTTCTGAGATATTTTTAAGGACATTATCATGAAATAGAATTGAGGTTAACTTAGTTGGATAAAGGGTTCTATTAGCAAAAGTCTTGTGATTTTATTCCAAAATTAGTTAAATTTTGTTCCATGGACACAGAATTTATATCTTACAGACATTAGTTGTTTCATAGACAGTAAAAAATCTTCTCACAGCGTGTGTGTTTGTGTGTTTGTGAGAAGTAGTTCAATTTTAATATGTTGCTCTGCGTGTAAAGGGCTGCAAGGGAAAGTGTCAATTCTTTTGTACTAGAACTTTGTGGATTTAGGATTTAGGATTCTTGAACTGTAAAAATTAATAAATTATTAATTCAAGAGTAGAAGGAAATGGTAAAAGAAAAGAATCCTAACCTGTATGTTAGAATATAAATATACTAGGAGCTAGCAGTTTAGGAGGGATCAAATGATCTAGTTAGAAAAAGGACAGTCAATGTGGGTAGCCTAGGAAGTTTTAGGAGGATACTCTCACACAGCAGAGGTTTAACTGAGTGCTAGAGTTTAGCTCAGATGGTAGAACACTGCTCTGAGCTCTCTGAGACTCTGGATTCGATCCCGAGCACCGCAAAAACAGAAGAAGGGCCTGACAGCCCACTCCCCATACAATCCTGAAACAATCTGCCATTGAAAACTGTATGAATAGGAGAGAAGTACTGACCGATATAGTGCCGGCTGGCAGCATCTAACAATAACCTAACAACACAACAGCAATATTGTCACACAGTTTTTAACAGAGTTCAAACATCATCCTTCATACTTTATGCTTGTTTATCTTATATTAATACCCACTGGTTGTTAATAGATAAGGAAAACAAAGCCGGTAGTGCTTTCAAGCTTTTTCTCATTCTGTTCAACACAGAAATGATTATTTGTCTAATCAATATTTCAAAGTAAGGTAAATTGACAAGAATGCTCATGGACTTCTTTGGCCTTACCTAGCCACTCTGAGGACCACATTTTTACTCAGTCAACATGTTGAGTTGAGAATTTCTGCTGTAAAACAGTGCTTCTCAAATTCTAACATCAGTGTCAGCTCAAGGATTTTGAGGGGAAAAAAGTCACAGATTGCTGGGCCCCTGCCCCAGAGTTTTTGATTCAGTAGCTCTGTGGTAGGACCTGGGAATTTGTACTTCTAATGAGTTCCCAGGTGATACTGATACTGCTTTCCTAGGGATATTCTTTTGAGTGTCTTGCTTTATAAGTGATCTGCTTACCATGAAATGAATAATGAAGCAGCAAAAAACTTTCTGCAGATGATAGAGTGGATAATTGTCTATCTCACAAACTCATTTCCATATCACAGTTAATTATATGGCAGAAAAGCTGCTATTCTTCAATAATTTGAATGTGACTTATTCCAGGTAGATTTACATCTCCGAACCATCTTTGTTGTTGTTAGATGCCATCCAGTCAGATCTGACTCATAGCAACTCTATGTGCAGCACAAGGAAACACTTCTCAATTCTATGCCAGGCACACAATCTTTTTTTAGGTATAAATCCATTGTTGCAGTCACTGTGTCAGTCCATCTAATTGAGAGCCTTTTTTTTGTTGACCTACCACCATCCCAAATATAACGTCCTTCCCCAGGGATTGGCCCCTCCTGACAACATGTCCCAAATATCTAAGACACAGTCTAGCCATTCTAGCTTCCAAGGAGCACTCTGGTGCACTTCTTCTAGAACGTATCTGTTGGTTCTTTTTGGCAATCCATGGAATATTCAATATTAGTCTCCAATACCATAATTAAAAACATCAGTTCTTCTCCTGTCTCCCTTATTTAATGTCCAGTTTTCACAAGCATATGATGAGACTGAAAATACCATGGCATGAGTCAGGTGCACCTTCATCTTCAATTTGACATCTATACTTTTCAGCACTTTAAAAAGGTCTTTTGTAACAGCTTTTCCCAATGTAATGCATCTTTTGATTTTATGACTGCTACTTCCATGGATGTTGACTGTAGAACCAAGTAAACGAAATCTTGGACAACCTCAATCTTTCCTCCATTTATCATAAAGCTGCTTACCGACCCAGTTGTAAGGATTTTTTTCCTCAATGTCAAGATGCAATCCACACTGAAGGCTGTCTTCTTTGATCTTCATCAGTAAATGTTTCAAATTCTCTTCATTTTCACCAAGCAAAGTTGTGCCATTTGCATTATGCAGATTGTTAATGAATCTTCCTCCAATCCTGACACCACATTTTTCTTCATAGAGCCATCTAACATAGATTGTTATTGTAATGTGAATAATAATTTGTTTAAAACAGAAAAGTTGAAATTCATTTATTTGTGGTTCTATATTTATTGTACCTTTTACTTTAAGGGGTCTGCAAGATTTATGTTGGTCACAAGATGACACTAAAAGTTTGAAGATTTTGATTGAAATTTGATTTTTGAGACTATTAATTAGATATATTTATGTTTAGTGTCTATTCAGATCAATCATAGCAAAAGAAATTTGAACTATGGTGGTGTATATTTTTAAAAACATATAGTAAGATATCGTATTTTTATGTAAAAATAGTTTCTTATTTACTTATAAAAATAAAATAGGCACATATATGGACATAATTCATGACTAACTCTTTTGGGAATTGATGAAACATAAGTTTTGCTTGTAGTGTCAAATATCTTATTGTCATATTTCCCCCAGAACTCCCAATGAATCCAATCTAGTAAGCATTTAGAAAATCTTAGTATTCTTTGATTTACATGGTCTTATTATACTAGTAGAAGATATAGGCCTTGTCTTAATAAGCTTCAAATTTAATTGGGGAAAAATGCATATACAGTCAATGAAAGCACAAAATAATAAAAGGTGAAGAAGTACAATGTTATATGATATGAACTATACAAACAATATGAATTGGGATAACGGACCAGAATCCTTGTTTCAGTTGAAAACATGTTGAATGACAGTGGTTAGATAATGGTATGTTTCACAAACTTATTTCTGTCTCAGTGTTAATTACTAGGAAGAAAAGCTTTCTTTTACTATGTTATACATATTGTTATAATCCATTTCAATGTGAAAAAGTCTAGCAACATGGAGAACTGTGCAAGATTCAGCATTTAACATAAATGAAAAATAAACACTTGAAATAGGAGTTCACCTTTTATTTCATGATAATATGATTTTTTTCTGATAACTTGGAAAAATTTTCAGAAAAGGGTGAAGGTTTTCTGGTTCCATGGATGTTAATCATGATATATTACTGAAATTTTTTAAAAAATCTGTTAAAAATCAAGTATAGAGTGGTGATTACCAGGGGCTAGAAAGAGGAGCAAAGGGGAATTGCTATTTAATGTATATAGTATTTCAGTTTGCAAGAAATATTTTAGAGATCTATTTTGCAACAATGTGGATATACTTAACATTACTGAAGTGTGCACTTAAAAATGGTGAAGATGGTAAATTTTATTTTATTTTAATTATTTTTTTACCACGTTAGCCAATCAATTGTATTAGTATAAATTACAAGCATTTGATAGGTTTTATTGAGCTCAACAAGGTTCCTAGTTTTATTTTAGCCATTAGAAGATACTTAAAAGAAATAGACTCCCCTTAAGAAGCATATAATGGCAGGGCACGGTGGCGCATGCCTGTAATCCCAGTGGCTCAGGCTTGGAGGCAGGAGGATTGCAAATTCGAGACCAGAGGCAGTCTGCATAATTTAGGGAGACCTTGTCTCAAAAAAGTAAACAAATGGGCTGGGGGTGAAGCTCAGTGGTCCAGCACTTGCAGAGCATGCAGGTGTGAGGCCCTGGGTTCAACCCCCAGTACTTCAAAAAAAAAAAAAAAAAAAAAAAAAGAAGAAGCATATAATATAGTTGTGATAGAAAAGTATCCTAATATTAACTGCTAATTTATTGGAAGTCTATTATATACCAGGTATTGTGTTAGGCATATAAATTATTTCTAATTTTTATAGCAGTACAGGTAAATCAGTATTATCATTTTATCCCCCTTATTAAGGAAACTGTTTTGTGAATATGAAAGTTCAGTACCTAGCTGAAGGTTGCAAAGTTTCTAATCTTGGAGTTAGCATTTAAATTCAACTATCTAGCTTCAAAGCTCATTATTGTGTACTACTACATCATGCTTCTAATTAAAAAAAATTAGAGATTACAAATAAACAACTAATAATTTGACATTCTAGTTTGGTATTTCTACTGTCAGCAAGTATTGCTTATTTCATTATAATTGTTCTGTCAAAATTAAAAGAAAGGATAAATTATTTAATTTACAGTAGCAGTTAATCTTGATTGCATTTTAACTTTAGAAGGATAACCTTATAATATTTGTTGGTTTGAATTGCTGGCTCTCTTTTTGTTTGTTTTTAACTTTTGGGGAGACTAATTTCTTTTCCCTGTATCTTCATGCACAGGTTATGTGGGTATGTAATTTATGCCGAAAACAACAAGAAATCCTCACTAAATCTGGAGCATGGTTTTATAATAGTGGATCTAATACACCACAGCAAGCTAACCAAAAGACTCTTAGAGGACTTCGCAATGAAGAGGCACCTCAGGAAAAAAAAGCAAAACTACATGAGCGGGCCCAGTTCCAAGGACCCTCAAGTGACTTATCTATACCTGCAGTGGAGAAAAGTCGATCTCATGGGCTCACAAGACAGGATTCTATTAAAAATGGGTCAGAAGTGAAGCACCAAATTACCAGTGACATAGCTTCAGACAGGTAAATATTTTGTTTAATCTTTAAGTAAATGTATTACTGTTAACCTTTATTCCATACAGAAATAAAAATATGTGAAATGTTTAGACTCCAATGAGTTGCTTAAATGTAATTTAAATGTCCATATGTTTTACATAAATGCTGAATGTTATGTTTAGGACTTGAACAATGATAGGTTTAAACTATCATGTTTGCTTTAGAAGTGTTATCAGATAGATTTCCCAGAATGAAAAAGTAAAATTAAACAGGGTAACATTTTTTGTTGTTTTAAATTATGGTCTTTCTAGTGGGCACATGAAAGTATCTCACTGTAGTCTTGCTTTGCATTTCTTGAATAAAGACATAGGACATTTGTTCTTGTGTTTAGTAGCCTTTCATATATTTTCTTTTGTGAAGTGTTTATACTAATATTTTAAACTTTTAGGATTATTTTTAAATGCTGAATTTTAAGGGTGCTTTATGTTCCTTTTTAAGCTATGTTGTTGTTATTGTTGTTGTTAGGTTCTGTCAATTCCGGTCTGACTCATAGCAACTCTCATAGGGTTTTAAATGTCTGATTATTTTAGGAGTGGACTGTTATATCCTTGTTCCATTTATCTGGTGCTGGGGATTGAACTTGGGTTCAATAAAGTACAGAACTATGCTCTACCAATTTAGCTAAATCCCACATCTTTTAAGCTATTGCAGCTACCCTTTTAGGGTTTTCAATGGCTGATTGTTTTGGGATTGTCTCAGTAGTGGGTTGCCACATCCTTCTCCCATTTTTGTGGTGCTGGGAATTGAACTCGGGACCTCAGAGACTGCAGAGTGGCACTCTACCAATTGAGCTAAATCCCAGCCTTTTAAGCTATGTTGTTGTTGTTGTTGTTAGGTGCTGTCGATTTGAGTCCAACTCATAGTGACCCTCGTAGGGTTTTCAATGGCTGACTGTTTTGGGATTGCCTTGGGAGTGGATTGCCACGTCCTTCTCCCATTTTGCGGTGCTGGGAATCAAACTTGGGACCTCAGAGACTGCAGAGCAGTGCTCTACCAACTGAGCTAACTCCCAGCCCGCTTTTAAACTATAGGACTGCAAATATTTTCTTTTGAAATTTGTTGATATATAACTTGTTAGTTTTTTTTTAACTATCTTGATGAAGAAAAAATTTTATTTTGATGATGTCTAATTTGTTATTATGAATATTACTCTCTGTGTCTTGTCTAAGAAATCATTGTCTACTCTAAATTTTGGGAGATGTTCTACTTGAATTCCTTCTACAGGATTTATACTTTAGCCTAAATCAAAGTCAAACTATATTTTTCTCTTTTTTCATCTAGAAGTTTTATGCTTTTTAGATTTTACATTTAGGTCCATGATCTATTTTTGGTTAATTTTTTCATATGAGAAAAAATAGGCTTCAAACTTTTTTTTGGCATATGGATATTCAGTTGTTCCAACACCATTTGTTGACGAGATGATTCTTTCTTTACTGAGTAGCTTTTGTTCCTTTGTCAAAAATTAGTTATCAACATTTGCGTGGGTCTGTATATAAACTCTCCATTATATTCCAGTGATGTTTTTATGCCAATACCACACTATTTTGATTACTGTAGACTTATACTGTCTTCAAATGAGGCCTTTGTTCTTTCTGAGTTGTTTTGTTTATTCCAAACATTTCTATTTAAAGTTTAGAATTATGTTATAAGCACAATTTAGATTTGTTTGTTTGTTTGTTTGTTTATTTTGCTGCACTGGAAGTTGAACCCAGGGCCTTGCACTTGTATGCTTTGTAAGTGCTGTACCACTGAGCTGCACCCCTAGCCTATTTTTTTTTTAAAGTTTTTGAGGCAGAGTTTCACTAAATTATGCAGACTGCATCTGGTCTCAAACTTGTGATCCTCCTGCCTTTACCTCCCAACTTGCTGGGATTACAGGCAAGCTCTAGAGTGCCCAGCTAATTTGTTTTTCTAATGCAAGCCTTTATACTTACTCACACAGAAAGGTATCTGACACTTCTGAATAATAGAGTACAAAGTGAGTTTCTTATAAGCAGCATACTGTTGGCTCTTTTTTAAAAAAAACTTCATTCAGTCTATGTCTTTTAATTAGAGAATTTATTCCATTTACATTTTAAGTAATTATTGATAAGGTCTTACTATAGTCATTTTGTAACTTAATTTCTAGTTAGTCTTTCTTTCCTTTCTTTCTCCCTCTTACCTGTTATTTATTTCCTTATTTAAACTGACAAGAGAAAATGATATCCTATGTTTGTGGTGTTTGACATGATGATTTGATATAGTGTACATTGTGGAGTGCCATTTAACATGTGCATTATCTCACATACTCATTTTTTTTCTGGTAAGGAAACTTAAACCCTTCCCCTTCTCTGGCAGTATTTGGGTTGAACCCAGAACCTTATGTAAGCTACACAAGTGCTGTATTGCTGACTTGCATCCCAAACCCCTTTTTTATTTTTTATTTTGAGACAGAGTCTTGCTGTTTTGTGTAGATTGCCTCTTGCTTCAAATTCATAATTCTCTTACTTCTAC
Source organism: Pedetes capensis (assembly GCA_007922755.1). Classification (NCBI taxonomy): domain Eukaryota; kingdom Metazoa; phylum Chordata; class Mammalia; order Rodentia; family Pedetidae; genus Pedetes; species Pedetes capensis. Next base: position 10,505 of record VMDO01020356.1, on the reverse strand, counting down.
CTCTTGAGTCTCTTGGATTATGGACATGTGCCATGGCACCTAGCTAAAATTTATTTCTTTAGCAATGTTCAAATGTACATTATTATATATGTTATATAGTTATGAACTGTAGTGACCACAACAGATCTCTTTTTTATTAGCATTTTTTTTTTGGTGGTACTTGGTGGTTGAACCTAGGACGTTGTACATACTTTGCAGGTTCTCTACCACTGGGCTGCACTTCCAGCCCATATTTTTAATGTTTTCTTTTTGAGTCAGGGTCTTACAAAGTTATGCAGGCTGCCTCTATCCTTTAACTCATGATCCTCCTGCTTCAGTCTCCTGAGTTGCTGGAATTGCAAGTGTGTATCACCACACCCAGAAGCATGTATTAATTGTATGCATTCATGGGTTTCAGTCTGATATTCCCATACATGCATACAGTGTGCACTTCTTCCTTTGTTATTGTCTTCCTTTGTAGTTGAATAATTTAGTCCAGTAGTGTGTTTGATTTTTCACTTATTATTTTGGTTTCTGCCTTTGTGGTCACCGTGTTGTTGTTTTTGTTAGGTGCTGTGAGTTGGGTCTGACTCCTAGTGACCCTATGTACAACTCAACGAAACACTCTCCGACACTGTGCTATCTGACACTGTGCCATGCCCATCACTACGTCATTGCTTCTCTGTTGTTCTTAGGGTTTTCAGTGGCAGATTGTTTTGGGATTGTTTCAGGAGTGGGCTGCCAAGTCCTTCTCCCATTCGTACTGGGGATCAAACCCAGGGCCTCAAATAGCACAGGAAAGCACTCTACCAACTGAGATAAACCCCAGCCTGTGGTCACCATGAGGCTTACAAAAAATCTGTTGATTATGTTATATATTATATATAATATTATATATTATATTGATTATATATTGCCCACTCTTTAGCACATTAATATAGCTATTATTATTTTAATTGTTTTGTTTTTTAATCTTAAAGATATGAATGGTTTGTACACCATGCTTGCAATATTAGAGCATCTCGATTTTGTCTATGTATTTATTCTTACCAGTGAGTTTTAAACCTTCTGATGTTTTCTTCTTACTCATTAATGTCTCTTTCTTTCAGCTTGAAGAACTTCCTTTAGCATTTCTTATAGGATAGGACTAGTAGAGATATATTCTCTCAGCTTTTTTCCCCCCGCCTTAAATCCAGGAATGCCTGTCTCTCCATTTCCAAAAAATAGCTTTGCTGGGTACAGAATTCTTAGTTGGCAGTTTTTCCATTCAGTAATATATAAATTTTGTGCCTTTTTTTTTCTGTGAGATTTTTGCTGAGAAATTTGTAGTCAGGTGAACTGGGACACTTTTATGTGTTCTTTTCTCATGCTGCCTTGAGAATCTTCTCTTTATTATTTACTTTTGACAGGTTGCTTAAAATATACCTTCCAGTAGACTTGATTGAGTGATCTTTGACTTTCCTGGCCCTCTATAATTGTGGTTTTTTCTAGGTTTGAGACATTTTCTGTTATTATGTCTTTGAATAAGCTTTCTTCCCCTGTGACAGTCTCAAGTCCCTCATGTACACAATAACCTGAACATTTGTTCTTTCAATGCTGTGCCAAAATTCCTGTAAGCTTTATTCATTCCTGTTTATTATTTCCCTCTGCACATGTATTTTCAGAAAGCCTGTCTTTGAGCTAATTCTTTCTTTTGCTTGATCCATTCCTCTATTAATGCCTTCTATTGAGTTTTAAATTTTTCTTACTATTTTTTTTAGCTTCAGGGTTTCCATTTGATTATTTAAAATTTCTTCAGTTTCTCTATTAACTTTCTTTGTTTGAGAATTGAATAATTTGTTTGTGGTTATTTTTGAAGCTCATTGAATTTCCTTAAAATAGTTGTTTTAAATTTTCCATTCAAGGGTTCACCCATATTCTTGGTGTCTGGTGCCTTATTTTGATTGCTAGTTGTGGTCATGGGGCTGGGATTTAGCTCAGTTGGTAGAGCACTGCGCTGCAGTCTCTGAGGTCCTGAGTTCAATCCCAGCACCACAAAAATGGGAGAAGGACCTGGCAATCCACTCCCAAGGCAATCCCGAAATAGTCAGCCATTGAAAACCCTATGAGGGTCGCTATGAGTTGGATACTGACTCGACAGCACCTAACAACAACAACAACAACAACAACAACAACAACAAGTTGTGGTAATGGTTCCTCAAAAGTTCTTAATGCTTTTTGGTGTGTGATGTCATCTATGTATTGAAGGATTTGGTATTTAGAATAAATATAATCTGTCTTTGTGCCTGTGTTTGCAGAAATTCTAAGCAGGCCATTTATTTTCCCTGAACTTGTAGTCCCTTATGCTATTTCAGCATTAGATGGCAACCTAAGTCCAGATTTGTCGGGAGCCTGTAGTTGATGTGTTGTCATTTTCAGTACTAGAAGGTAACTCGAGCCCCATTTTGTTCCAAATGCACAGATGGTATGTTCAGGTTGAATGAGAGGAATATCTAAAAAGGGTACTGGATCCTCTCAAGTTTTTCTCTGAGGCGGGGATAGGTGTGGAGATCTTGTCTACATTCATTGGCCTGTGGTCAGGCACTGTGGAATTCTCCTTGACTTATTATGAAGGACTAACTCCAGACTACTATGTCATGAGTTGGTGTTCCCCTGCATTTTCTTCCCTCAAGGAGTTTCTCTGTCTCTCTGTCTCTGCCTCTCTCTCTCTTTCTCAGTCTCTCTCTCTACATTTATTTGTGCTGTGCTGCCTATGCTTGTAGGAGGAATGAATGAGGTGGGCAGTCCTGTGGCCACCCTTGCTTTAAAGCTGTGTCACACCCTGAGCCCACCGCCCTCTATGACTTGTGCAGCACTAGGGTAGGACCAAGGCCGACATTATATGAGCTGCCTACTGCTGAGTAGTGCTCGTGGCTAAGACAGGTGGTGGTGGCTGGAAGGGAAGTCTGGTAGAGTAGAGATGCCATTTGAGCTGTGCCCCAATAGGAAGCTGCTCCCTTTTTGGGCATTGGCCTGGTGATGGAGGCTGTTTGGATCTGCCCAGTGTCAGGTTTCATCATTTTGGCATTGTATTCCAGGGAAACAGTCTATGCTTACTGCTCCGTCCTACTGATGGTGGACGGAGTCTTGTTCCACATTATGCTGCCCAAGATTGGGAGAGTGTTGAATTCAATCCCTTGGCCACTACGGCTGATGCTAAGCTGGGTTGTACCTGAGGCTGAGCAGCTCCAAGTACCTGGACATTCTCAGAGGTGCACTCGGGCTCATGCTGCAGATGGTTGTGATGCAGGCTGAAACCTGAGTCTGTCTTACTGGGTTGTTGGTCTTCATCTGGTGTCAGAGCCAGTCTAGAGGCTCTGTCCAGGAGCACTGCCTAGTAAGAGGTCTGCTGCCTAAGTTTAAGGGGTGGGTGGTACAGGCAGTCCCTTGACTGTAAAAGCTGTTACTAAGTAAGGTTATATCTTAGTCTCATGGCTTCAGCGACCTGTATGGTTTCAGGGCAGGATGCCCTAAGCTCACTTAAGGGTGGCAATATGCAGGACAAATCTCACATCTGTCCCCCTAGCACACAGGTCTTTGCTTGATACATGGCAGGTCTTGAGGCTCTGCCTGCCAACTATAGCCGGAGTATGGGGCCTTTGGTTTCTACCTGGTGCTGGGTCTCATGCCTGTGGTCTCAGGACCAGGCTCCAAGAGAAAGTCCTGTGTTAGCTTTCATGCTCTGCTGCCCAATAGATGTAGTCTGTCTTCCTGCTCTACTGCCCAAGGTCAGGGGAGGAGTGGTGGAGAATGTAAAGAAGAATTCATCCCATTGGACCACAGGTCTCTGCTTGGTGCAGGGGCAAGTCTAAAGCTTCTATCTATAAGCTCTGGCCTAACTGTAAAAATTTTGGTTTTGGTGCTAGGTTTCATCATGTTGGACCTGACACTGAGCTCCAAGGCAAAATCCCATACTAGCTTTTATGCCTTGCTCACTAATGGGTAGAATCTTACTCCTCTTTCTGCTGCCTCAGGTAGGGGGAGGAGTGTTGGAAGCAGTTCCATGACCATCTGGCTAGCATTACTCCAGAGGCTCAGTCCCTGAGTACTGGCTTGGGGGCATGGCTTGTGGGGCTGTGACTGGCACTAAATTTCACCATGGTAGTCCTGATACTGAGTTTCAAGTCTAAGACCTGAATTTAATTCCTCCTCCCTTCCTCCAATAGGGAGACTTCTCTCTACAATCTGTGCTGCATCGCTTAGATTTGGGAGAGAGATGATGGGGGCAACTCTCTTCCCTGCTTTCTGCAATGCACCTTTTCTTCTTCTTATACAGGCATATGGTCTGTTATGTGGCTTTTATAGCTGTTTTGAGGTAGTTTGCTATGTGAATAGCTTTCAAATTGAGGAGTATTTGATCTGTGGGGAGATGATTTCTGGATGATTTTAGCAGCTATCTTGTTCCACCTCCTGTTTGCTACCTTTAAACTTGCTGTTTCATTGAAATATTATTAGTACTAAGTGTTTAATATGTACTATGAAATCAGATAAGAAATAATGAAATTTTCTCCATACTCAACCCTTCAGCAATGGTTCTTTTCAGCAAATTCAGAGATGGATGTATTTATAAAATGCTGACAATGTACCTAGAATCAATCCAGTTGTTTTTAGAATTTACTAGGTGGATTCCATGAACCGTCCCATGAAACTGTGGCATAATTGTCATAAATCTTATTTAAAATTGTTATTTTAAATATCCAGAGAAAAAATAGCATGAACATGAAAGAAATAAGAAAAAAATATATAAAGGGAAATAATTTTAAAGAGGGAATCAAAGTATGGTTTAGATACAGATAGATTAAACTATAAAAACTAAAGAACTATAAAAGATAAAACTGCAACGATTGCTATAGGAGAAAAAAGAATCTTAACAACTTAGAAGCAAAGGGTGTCATAACCTTTATTCCTGTATTTCTTCTTAGGCCTTTTAGATGGTTATATGAAACAAAAGGCATTGGGCATGGTTTCTCTAATGTGCAAAATCTGTATTAGAAAAACATGAAAGACATGCCAGTTGAAGGGGAGACTGTTTGTGAGGAAGAAAGGGACCAGTAGAAGTGGGGAGGAGGAATATGAGAAGATAATGGAGAGTTAACAACAACAAAAAGACAATGAATATACATGTGTTTTTGGTACTGCTTTTGGTGAATTATGCCCATTCAATAATTACTTAGTGCATATGATGAATGAATGAAAGTTGTAAAACTGTCTTTAAGGTGACTGATATCCTTTCTACAGCATTTTTGTTTTGTATTGGCAGAATGATCAATCAATAGACTTGAATATCAATAATGATTTGTTCTCATACAGCTAATGCTAAGAGATTTCCTTATTTTTAAGAATATGATATGAGCTCCGAAATAGACTCAGCAGCCCACTCCCAAAAAACAACCATCTATTAAAAACCCTATGAATACCAGAGAAGCACGGACAATAGTGTTTCGTCTGTTGTACACAAGGTTGCTATGAGTCAGACACTGACTCAATGGCACCTAACAACAATATGATAGACAATCTCTTTTCTTGGAATAAGTAACTTAAATATTTTTAATGTCAACTTATAGGCAAAATAAGAAATCTTTACTCCTATTTTCAACTGAATTAAACTTGAATCATTCTCAAGTTTCTTACATTTAAGTGACCTATAAATATGCTTGTCATATAGGCCAGTTTTCCCCTGTCCATCCATCCCAGTTTACTCTAGCATTCCACATAGAGTGGCATTTGTCCTGACTTTTAAGTATTTTTATTGAGGATTGCCTTATAATAAACTGGTATGAGTTTGGTAGGTCTCTTATAATACTTGCCATGATTTTATCCTGTGTGGGATACATGTGCAATGAACACAGTTCTTAACTGAAATAAAACTAGCAATAATCTCCTTTTCCTCATCTTTTCAGACATAAGATTGCTAGCATTTCTCTCTTAAGGACAAGATGCAGGATGACCTCTGATGAAATAAAATGCAGTAGAAAGGTCTCTGGTGGTGCTGGAAGTGTTTGATATAAGTGCCTCACTTGTAATATGGTGTATTGGCCAGTTTAACCATGAGTCATTCTTTATCACTCAAGATACAGGAAGCAATGTTTCTAGGGGACTGGAAATTGTATATTAGCTATATGTGAAATATGTATAGAACTAGAGGCTAACCAATCTATTAGAATGCATAGGAAGTTTTTTCACTGATTGTATATTATGCATTTACAATTATTTATGTTTTATTGTTTTGCAATTAAAAATTGAAATAAATACTCTATCAGTAAGATGCTCAGCAATGAAAATGCATTATTACTGATGACTACATATGTTATACAAGTTTTTGTTGACATTTGCCATTCGCTACAGGGCGCACAGTTATTGAACACAAGCAAAAAAAAAAAAAAAGAATGAAAAATTTGGTGAAGCAGCATTATCTACTATGAAAGTTAGTAGAATTACTTTAAGAAAGCCAAAAGATGACAAAGTAATACTTACAGATGCAGAAAGTGTATTTTACATGTTCCTCTGAGAACCATGGTTTTTCTTTTAGATTAAATGGCTGTTGATTTTTTTTCTCTGTAAATGGAGATATAATTTATTGGGCATAAAATTAACTAGTTTAAAATACACAACTTGGTGGCTTTTAGTATACTTTTGAATTAGTTCAACCATTACCACTATCTAATTCCAGAATATTTCAATAATCTCAAAAGGAAATCCTGTATCAATTAACAATTTCTTTCTCTTCTTTTCTCCCCTCAGCCCTCTGGCAACAACTACTAATCTATTTTATGTTCTATGGATTTGCTTATTATGACCATTTCATGAAAATGGAATCATAAAATATATATTCTTTTGTTACTGACTCTTTAACAGCACAGTGTTTTCAGAGTTCATCTATTACTTAATGTGAATCAATAATTCATTCCTATTTATGGTAGAGTGATGTTTTATTGTATGGATACACTACATTTTGTTTATTCATTAGTTCATAGACATTGGAACTGAGCTATTATGAGCAATGCTAATGTGAATATTCATAAGTTTTTGTGTAAATGTATTTTCAGTTCTCTTGTGTGTATATAGTCATCTCAATGAGTGTGAAGTGATTTTGTTTCTTTTTCTTTGACTAATGATGTGAGCATCTTTTCTTATGCTTATTGACCACCCATATATCTTCTTTGGAGACTTTTAACTAAATACTTTGTTGAGGTTATTTTTATTTTATTTTACTTTTTTTTTTCAGAGACAGCATCTCTGTGTAGCCTAGGATGTCCTGGAACTTGCTATGTAGACCAGGTTGGCTTGGTAATTGCCTCGATCATCCTGCCTCAGCCTCCCCAGTGTTGGGATTACAGGTGTGCAACACTATACTTGGCTATGCTGAGAGCTATTTTTAAAAAGGCTCCCTTTTTACAAAAATTAAAAAAAAATTCCTATGATTTCTACTAAATACTGTGGTGACTTTACTTTTGCATTGTAAAATAGTAATCTATCTGAAATTTATTAGAGTATGACATTAGGTGCAGATCCAACTTTACTTTTTTAATGATTCCCCGTTTGTCCTACACTTTTTATCAAGTGATCAATATTTTCTTCCTCCTACTGATTGGAGATGTCATGTATATAACATATTGAATTATTGTATGTTAAGGTATATTTAAAGATGTTCTGATCTGTTTTGTTATGTCCGAAGACTATGTCTAGTTCAAAAAAAGACAAGCAATCCAAACTATTGGTTGTTGAAAGCAGTAAACTTGGCAACATGAGGTTAGGTCATACATTTAAACTTATAGCTATTTAACTAACTTTTTGTTATGTATATTGGATTAGACAGTGAGTGAATTAGGAAGTGGGAAGGTCCTGGGAAGTAGAAAGGTTATATTTTCACCAATGATACTTTCCCCAGGTATATAGTTTAAATGTATTAGTAGTCAGAATTAAAAGTGAAAATCGAAATGGAAAGTATGGCATAATTGAATAATGAGAAAGGCTTTTCCTTTAATATATTGATGGAAATGGCATTGATAAGCTGAATAACAAGGAATTATTTCAGCTTTTGAATAAGAATAAGCCTGTATTTATCACTGTTGCCACCAGATGGCGAAGAGGCATCCTGAAAGCAAATGATAGACAATTCTGTGATTGTTCCATCTGAACTAGTTGCAGAGGTGCTTTAAACTAATAAATGGATTGTCCACATTTAAGATTGTGGAAAACAGAGCTTCTCATGCATCATTGCCTTTTCACATTCAAAGGTTATATTTATTCCCAAATGCTTATCTCTAGTTCTGAGATTTCCACGTACCAGGTTTGCATTTGCAAGTTTTTAAGTCTTTTGTTCTACAAACACTTCACAATTAAAATATTCAGAATCTAAGTGTGCACTCCCTCCCAAAATAGTATCATTAATCATCTTGCTGCCCAAGTAAAGATATGTAGATATCATTTTCTAATTTTCTTCTTCTTGGCTTTCATATTATATTTATTTATGTTTTTGGTTAATTTAATTCCTGCAATATCACTTCCTTTCCAATAGGGATATTGTCACTGCTCTTGTTTACGTGTTAACTTTGTCTTGTTTATTTTCTGCCTTCATGCTTCTCAGCTTTATTTGCTTCTTTTGTCTACTTTGTTTCTGGAATCATATATAATATATGTTGTTGCTGTTGTTATTGTTAGGTGCTGTTGAGTCGGATCTGACACATAGCAACCCAATTTACAACAGAACAAACATTCCCTGATACAGTGCCATGCCTAGCACTATTTCAGTGCCTCTCTGCTATTCACAGGGTTTTTGATTGCTGATTGTTTTTGGGAATGGGCTGCCATGTCCTTCTTCTGTTTTTTGCAGTGCTAGAGATTGAATCCAGTGCCTCAGAGCACACAGAGCAAACACTCTAGCAACTGAGATAAACCCCAGCCCCATATGATATATATTATACATTTTATATAAAAATACAAATAAATATAAATATATATGAAATATATATTTTTTTCAGTACTAGGGGGTTGAACCCAGGGCTTCACACATGCTAGGCAAGTGCTGTACCACTGAGCTGCACACCCCGACTCTTTTTTATTTTTTGTTTTGAGATGGAGTCTTACTAAATTGCATAGATTGCCTGTGGCCTTTAGCCTATGATGCTCTAGGCTTTGTGAGAAAGAAAGAAGATGGTATTTGATATATCCTTTTTATATTAAAATAATATCTCAAGATCCCCAAATTAGAAGTAGAGTTTCAGTTCAAACAGGCTTTTTTTTTCCTCCCAGAATCGAAAATCAAAAACTTGTCGTTACACTTTTTGAGCTATTATCTTTTTCATCTCATCTCCCACTATATTTCCATTTTTGCCCCTTTGGCTCAGCAACCAAGAGTCTAGCAATAGCAGATAAGTAATAAATCATTCATTTCCTTTTCTTTCTTTCTTTTTTTTTTTTTTTTTTTTTTTGCGGTTCTAGGGATTGAACCCCATGTATGTTAGGCAAAGAGTCTAGCACTGAACTACATGCCCAGCCCCATTCATTCTTAAAATTTTAAGTATTTATTCATGCTGTTCCTCTTACCTAGAATTCTGTTCTAGCTATGACTTTGCATTAATTCAACAAATATTTATTGAATGTTGATTATGTATCAGACATATTTCTATGTGGTGAGGGTGTAGCAGTAAGAAAAATGGATAAAATTTCTTGTGAAGATTACGTTTTAATTGGGGAAGGAATATAAATAGTAAGTAACTAGTGTCTCAGTATGACTTCAGACCTGTGCATTTGGCTGCATAGAACTCTAGGGGGCACCATTTGCTTAAATGTGAGAGATACAGCCTGGCATTTCACATCTCTGAAGTACTGGTGCCTACTAAGAGGAAAATAAGATGAGAGGAGGAAAAGGGATTTTTTTTTTTTTTTTTTTTGAGGAGGGTAGTTAGGGACAAAAGTTGTTGTTAGGTGCCGTCGAGTCGAGTCCGACACATAGTGACCCTATGTACAGCAGATCGAAACACTTCCCGATTCTGTGCGAGGCAAACCATCTTATTTATGTTTAAGCCCATTGTTGCAGGCACTGTGTCAATCCATCTGGTGGAGAGTTTTCCTCTTTTGCGTTGACCTGCCACTCTTCCAAACATGATGTCCTTCTCCAGGGATTGTTCTCTCCTGACTACATGTCCGAAATATGTAAGACGCAGTTTGGCCATTCTTGCTTCCAAGGAGCACTCTGGTTTTACTTCTTCTAGGACAGATCTGTTGGTTCTTTTGGCAGTCCATGGTATATTCAACAGACGTCTCCAGCACCACAATTCAAAAGCATCAATTCTTTTTCTGTCTCTCTTGTTCAATGTCCAGCTTTCACAACCATATGATGCCACTGAAAATACCATGGCCTGAGTCAGACGCACCTTTGTCTTCAATGTGACATCTTTGCTTTTCAATACTCTAAAGAGATCTTTTGCCACAGCTTTTCCTAGAGCAATGCGTCTTTGGATTTCTTGACTGCTGCTTCCACGGGT
>VMDO01020355.1:0-37733 GCA_007922755.1 Pedetes capensis | reverse complement strand
ATGGCCAAACTGCGTCTTACATATTTCGGACATGTAGTCAGGAGAGAACAATCCCTGGAGAAGGACATAATGTTTGGAAGAGTGGCAGGTCAACGGAAAAGAGGAAAACCCTCCACCAGATGGATTAACACAGTGTCTGCAACAATGGGCTTAAACATAAATAAGATGGTTTGCCTGGCACAGAATCGGCAAGTGTTTCGATCTGCTGTACATAGGGTCACTATGAGTCGGACTCGACTCGACGGCACCTAACAACAACAACAACGAAGTCTACCATGTCAGATATCAAAATAGCAACTGCTTTTTTCCTTTGTATCTTTCCCCATGCTTGGTATTGTAACATCTTTGTGGGTCATCTAGTAATGAGGTAGTCAGTATAAATTGTGGTCTCTAGGGATGAGGGAAGTAAACAGCAATGTTGTCTGTACTAGAGTGCAAGTCTCTGTGGTTTCAGGTCTTTTCCACTCACAGGTGTTCTGTATAATGGAAAAGGATTTGGAGCTTAATTTCTCTGTTTGGCCATATCTTCTCTCTGTCCCTTGTCTGCTAGCTGCATAGTTGAGAGGTATCTCCTGAGGATTAGGTGTGGCTTTGAGGAGAGGGTGCTTTCAGATCTGAGTGTCTATATATCTATCTGCTGCTTTGACTTGCCTAGCAACCTGATCTAGGTGTCTAACAACTGGGACATACCTAACAGGTCTCACCAACTGACCGGGTTTTGTACAGCAAGATTCACCACCGCTGCTACTTTTACTGTCATGGTTGCTGCAGATGCTGAAGTTAAGTTCACAGTCTTGGGCCTATTTCCCTAATTTCTCAGTTTGTATGCATTTCAGGTGTTACCCCAGCTCTGTGAGTGTCTCATGAAGCCTCAGATTTATATCCCTTGGCTCTCTGGTGTGCACTAAGACCTTACTTCCCAGTAGCTCAGTTTTAGGGGAACTGTTCCCTTGGAGGGAGGTCCTTTGTTGTATTGGTCCAGGCTTGGAGAAATAGTAAAATGGATTTTTTTTCTCACCTAATGCTGGCATTTCACTCTAGGGTAGTTTCTGGTAGCTCAGATCCCTGAGCTGGATTTAGGACATGTACAAGCTGGGGTAGGGGAGGTTGTTTCTCCAGGTGAAGTGCTCTCCTTGTGGGGGAAGTGGTGCTTCCCTTTCCCCTGCCTTGTGTAGAGCTGGTGTGTGGGCTCATGCTGTTTTCTTCTTTCTGTTCTAAAGTTTCTTTTTTGGCTTCAATTTGGTTGTATTAACAACTTTATTACATTTTCTGTTGCAGTCTCTTTTCTTCTGCAGGAATTTGAATTTCTCTTTTGTTATTCTGGCTCTTTTCATTTGCAGAGTTACAGGAAGTCTGCTTCTAATCTGCCATCTTCCCAGAATCTCTTTCTTCTTTCCTTCCTTTCTTTCCTTTTTTCTTTCTTTCTTTCATTCAGAATCTGGCTTCTGAGGCAGGTACATATATATTAAAAGACATAGCAGAATGAATCTATCATTGCTGGATAAAATTACCAGTTGGAACTGATCATCTATATCCTCTTGCTTATTGTGTCAAACCATTAATCTTTAGCCTGAAGCCTTACCATTGTCGCCTCGGATCCCGTCAGATCTCAGAAGCTAAGCAGGGTTGGACCTGGCTAGTTCTTGGATGGGAGACTGCCTGGAAACACCACATACTGTAGGCTTGGGAGAAGCACCTGGCAACCCACTCCCCTAAAGCAATTAGGCATCAAAAATCCTATAAATAGCAGAGAAGCACTGACAATACTGTCTCACCTGTTGTATATAGGGTCGCTATGAATCAGACATCGACTCGACAGCATCTAACAGCAACAACACTTAATCTTCAAGAATAATCTGATTTAGAAAACCAGAACAAATTATTTTAAAATGCCCTTCTTAATTCCTCCATATATATACCTATAACATTATTTAGCTATTTCACTTGACAAGTAATAAAATTAAGGTTTTTGAATTTTGATGTCCCCAAACTGTCAGGGCAACAGGATGAGTAATAAAGGTGCCTTCCATGTCATGTCCTCTGTGTTGGTTGAAGTAATAAGTATTTTGAATGGAATCTTATAGTATTCACTTGCTCCATGCAAAATCTTCTCCCTAATGAATTTTCTTTATATAGAAAAGAGTTATATTTGACAATTTGATTCTTTCAAGTAACATTGTTCATGTTTCACTGCTGTCTTCTTTTGAAAAGTGATGTCCATAATATGTAAGTTGCTTAACTATTTGGCTGACTTGGTTTTTGAGGTTTTGCTTTTATTTTTTGGCTCAAGAATGGTTTAGGAGAGCCAGGCATGGTGGTACAAGCCTGTAATCCTAGCAATTTGGGAGGCAGAGGCAGGAGAATTGCAAATTCAAGACCAAAGGCAGTCTGCATAATTGAGTCCCTGTCTCAAAAGCTAAAACAATGTGCTGGGGATGCAGCTCAGTGGCACAGCACTTGGAAATCATGCAAGCACGAGGTCCCAGGTTCAACTCCCACTACCAAAAAAAAAAAAAAAAAAAAAGGAAAAAAATGTAGACACTTGGAAAACCATTGCACAGGAGTATATAATAAGTATAATAAGCTGTTTATGATAGTTTTGAAGAAAAAAAGTAAGCAGCAGAGATGGGGATGGTTGCAGGGGTTGGGAAGAGAGAATTCTAATTGTTTCTTTGTATAATTCTACGTCGCTTTTTTTTTTTAAACAATGTCCTGATATTAACTTTGTAATTGAAAAACAAAATGAGAAACTCATCTGCCTCTTTTTGTACATTCCTCACTTTGCATTTTAGAATACATTTTCTTCTTTTCTAGGTCATCACAGTTCCCACTTTTGCATATAAAACACACTTAAAAAAAGATATGTATCTGACTTGACTGCATAATGCTTTGTTATTTTCTTACAAATAAGATTTGTAAGGCCAAAACACAAGAATACTCGGTGGGATTAAATAAAAATCAGTAATGGCACCGAATTCTCAAGATAGAAATTTAGTAGCATCCAAAAATCACAAATTATGTGTATTTTGTCAGTATATAATCTCCAAATAAACTTATTTTGGTAGAGTGAATGTATTTGATTTTGTAGATGTGTAGAGAATTGTTGTTTCAGCAATGGGATATATTATGGATTCATGTTTTGTGTAGTAAATGACAGCTCAATCAATGTTTTTTTTACTTTTCATGATCCCCATAATAAAAAATACAATAAAATAGAAAATGAGTGTCTGGAGGCAGTTACTGTTCTGTATAAATAATATTTTTAATTAAGGAAGAAACACATGATTACATATTTTATTAATCTTATTTTTTGTTATTGTATTCCTTTAAATCAACTGCTTTCAATATATGCCTGAAATGTCATTGTTGCTAGTAAAATTCTTGAAATGGTGAAGTGCATGTTGCCAAAGAAATTGAGATACCAGGAATATTCCTTGGGTAAAGCTTTCATTTACATGATGGTCTGGAAGTCTCTGATTTTTAAGCAAAATTACTTTAGCTTTTGTTTTCTTAATGTCACATAATAAAATTGCTATATCTGATTTTTAATACATTTTAGTTTTTATAATAATCATCTTGATTGTTAAATTCTAGCAAATGATTGGAGAAAAGAAACATCATCATTCTAATCTTGGAGACAAATCAAAATAATAGGAAGAAATCTATCTGAAACCATCTTAAAATGTTCAAACTTAATTTTTAAAGAAATAGTTTTTATATTTAACTAAATATGATTAAAATTTTTTAAATCTTTGAAATATTCACTTAATAATTCAACAAACATTTATCAGATCATTACTAAGTACAACATACTGCAGTAGGGATTTTATCATAGTCATTCATTCAAATGTATTTATTGGGCATCTACTATGAGTCAGGCTCTATCCTAAATACTTGGAATACATTAATGAATAAAACAGACCGTTCAAAAACATTTTTGACCACCATTATGTTTCAGACATTACTGTCAGCACTGGAGTACCTATAGATGAGGAACTAAGAAGTTCATTGAGGATACTTCTCTGTCCTCATGGAGTTTATCTTTTGGCAGATAAAGACAGAAATATTAACTAAACAAAGTCTATGGGCAGGATGTGGCTCAGTTGGTAGAGCGCTGCTCTGCAGTCTTTGAGGTCCCAAGTTTGATTCCCAGCACCACAAAAATGGGAAAAGGATGTAACAATCCACTCCAGAGGCAATCCTGAAATAATCAGCCATTGAAAACCCTATGAGGGTCACTAAGAATCGGACACGACTCAACAGCACCTAACAACTACGACAACAACAAAGTCTATAATATGCTAGATAGTAATAAATGCTGAAAAGAAATATAAAGTTGAGTGTGTGTGTGTGTGTGTGTGTGAGAGAGAGAGAGAGAGAGAGAGAGAGAGAGAGAGAGAGAGGAAGGTAAATGAGATAATACAATTTTAGTAAGCACCTCAAAAAAGGAGGCACAGCTGTCTGACACCAAGAGTAGAGGATATTTTATATCTAAGTGAAGAGAATCCTAGAAAAAGGCAATAGAAATTACAAATGCCCTGGAGTAGAATTGTATTAAAAGTGTTTCAGGAATACCAAGGAAGTCAATATAATTGTTGTGGTGAGAATGGGAAGGAGTGGATAGGAGATGAGGTTAGAAGTGTGATGAGAGTCAGTTATCTTTGTAACAGATTGTAGAAGGCATAGAGATCATGGTAAGAAATGGACTTTTACATTTCAAGGATGGAAAGTTCTTATAATTTTGTTGAGCAGTGGGTTGATACATCTTGATTTATATTTCAACAGGATCATCTTATATGTTGTCTTTAAAATATCCTGCAGCTGCAGCAAGAGAAGGAACAAGGAAACCAGTTGGGAGGCTATCTTATTTACTGATTTCAGAGATGATGTTGGCTTTGGTCATGGTGGTGAAATGGTAGATAACTTTCAATTTCAACAAGCCATTACCAAGTCATCACTAAGTACAAGATAATGCAGAGGGGATTTTACCATATCTATTCATTAAAATATATTTACTGGTCATCTCCTATGAGTCAGACTACTATGAGTCAACATTTATATGAAGCCAATTCCATATAAATATATTGCAACTTTCTTTATATAGAGGATGAAAGATAAAAAATTGACTGCAGTATTTTGGATTGATCATCTTAGCATAAGTGTTTTTAATTTAACTGAAATTGGAGAAAAGACAACAGGGTCAGGTTCTCCTCTGCAGCCTACTCTCAGGAATGGTGCCAAGGTTATTAATTCAGTTGTACACATGTTAACTTGAGATGTCTCTGGACATTCAAATAGAGATTTCAGAATATATGGTGAGAGATGCAGGCTGATGAAACAGTTGAGCTTCATTTGTATGTATATGACAATATCTTGAAATGGAATAAGATCATATAAGATTTTAGTATGGATAGAAAGGAGAAGAAATCCAAGGACTGAACCATGGGATGCTCCAACTTTTAGGGTTTGGAGAGAGAATGAAGAACCCATTAAGGAGACTAAAAAGGAATTTAAGTATAGAAGGGAATCTAGGTGCATGCAGTTCTTAGAATCCAAGAAAAGAAGTTATTTTCAGGAGGCAAGAATAGTCAACACAACAAATAATACTAGATCAAGTACTATGAGCAATGAGACAGAGTAATTAGGTTTAGCAAAATAAAAAGGTTTTAAAAATGATCATAACAAGATCAGTTTTATTGGCGTGGTAGGACAAAACTTGGAGTGGGTCTAAAAGAGAATGGAGTGGAAGGGGAGAGACATTGTAAGCCCTGAGCATAGACACCTCATCCAAGGAGTTCCATTGTAAATGGATGATAGTTGGAAGTGGAAATAAAATCAAGATATAAAATATAACTATAAAATGGCTATAAATAATATTTTAAAGTATGTTTTTGAATACCTTATTACAGTATTTCAATTATAGCATCTCATATAATTATTATAACCAATAATTTAAAAAGTAGTAAAATAACATCTCTAAGAGGTCACAATCTGATTGTGACTGATTATTGAAAAGACTTCACACCTGAGAGGCTCATCTGACCATTGAGTATGATTTTTACAGCTGCATTATGAACTCAGAGAAATATCACTCATTATGATGAACTGGTGGTGCTCAGAAAGCACTGAGTGATTTTTGTACCCTTATAAGAAAACCAGCCATTAGCTATGTACAATAATATGCATGTATAGAAATATCATAATGAAATCTACTAAAGTTGTACACTGGACTGGGGTTTACCTCAGTTGACAGTGTGATACTCTGTCCTCTCTGAGGACCTGGGTTCAATCCCTAGCACCACAAGAATGGGAGAAGGATGTAGGTAATCCACTTCTGAAGCAATGCTGAAGTGAACAGCCATTGAAAACCCTAAGGGTCACTATGAGTTGGACCTGACTCAACGGCGCCTAACAACAATAAGTTGTACACTAACTAAAAAAGTAACTAATGAAAATTTATGGAAAAAAGAAAAAATCAAAAATCTCCTAGCAACAAGCATTGTATTAGAATGGGCCTTGACCTTTGAGAAATGACAACAGATTGCAAAATCCTAATGGGATTCTGACTTAAGTTGGAATTAGGACTTTAAAGGGAAAATATTCCTATGGTAAAGAATTTTTCCCAGAAGGAATTGCACAAAAGGATATGTGTGTTATGAGTCCTAATTTTGTGAAGGAGAATTCTGAAAATAAGAGATGGGCAACATATTTTATAGACTATCAGTTGATTTGTTTATATTCAGAAGATGTACAAGTACCAACCCCCAGTGCCTAAAGATGTGTTCTTATTTAGAAAGGTCAATGCACATATCATTGGTGAGAGAAAGTCACTCTGGAATAGGATGAGCTCTTTATACAATATGACTGGTGTCCTTATCAGAGGAAGAGGAACACAGACACACAAGTGCAGTGTGCCAGAGATTTAAGCATTGCAGCCATAAGTCAAGAGCCACCAAGGAATGCTGGTAACCACAAGAGGCCAACCCGAGGCAAGGAAGTGTTTTCCTAGGCAGGTTTTAGAGGACACATGGCCTTGAAAACACCTTGATTTTGAATTCCTTAGCTCCAGAACTATTAGAGAATAGTTTTTTCCTTGTTTCAAGCCTCTCATTTTATGTTACACCAGTATGGCAAACCTTGTTGTTAGTTGCCATGGAGTCAGGTCTGACTCATAGGGACTACATTTACAACAGAATAAAATACTCCCCATTTCTCTGCCAGGTACACGATCTTACTGATGTTTAAGCACATTGTTGCAGACATTGTGTCAATCCATCTAGTTGAGGGTCTTCCTTTTTTTCATTGACCTGCCACTCTCCCAAACATGATGTCTTTCTTCAGGGGTTGGTTCCTCCTGACTACATGTCCAAATTAAGTGAGACTCAGTCTAGCCATCCTTGCTTCCATGGAGGACTCTGATTGCACTTTTTCTAAGACAGATCTTTTGGTTCTTTTGGCAGTCCATGGTATATTCAATGTTTGCCTCCAAGCACCATAATTCAAAAGCAATAATTCTTCTCCTGTCTCCCTTATCCAGTGCCCAGATTTCACAACCATATGAAGAGATTGAAAATACCATATCATAAGTCAGGCACACTTTTGTCTTCAATGTGACACGTTTACTTTTCAACATTTTAAACAGGTCTTTTGCAACAGCTTTTCCCAGTGCAAAGCATCTTTTTATTTCTTGACTGCTGCTTCCATGGGTGTTGATTGTAGAACCAAGTAAAGCAAAATGTTGGACAACCTCAATTTTTTCTCCTTTTATCATGAATTTACTGACTGACCCAGTTATAATGATTTTTGTTTTGGTGATGTTGAGGAGCAATCCATATTGAAGGCTGTGTTCTTTGGTCTTCATCAGTAAATGCTTCAAAGCCTCTTCACTTTTAGCAAGTAAAGTTGTGTCATCTGCATAAGATAGTTCATTAATGAGTCTTCCTCCAATCCTGATACCATGTTCTTCTTCATAAAGTCCAGCTTCTTGGATTATTTGCTCAGCATAGAAATTGAAGAAGTATGGTGAAAAGATACAGCCCTGGTGTATACATTTATTGACTTAAAACCAGGCAGTGTTTCCTTGAACTTTGAACAACTGCTTCCTGGTTCATGTACAGATCGATCATGAGTGTAATTAAGTGCTCTGGTGTTCCCATTCTTCACAATATTATACACAATTTGTTATGATCCACACAATCAAATGTCTTTGCACAGTCTATATCAGATGGATATTAGCCAAAAGCAGGGAATACCAGAAAGATGTCTATGTTTCATTGGTAGTCTATTATTGACACTGGCCTTCCTTGTAGACATATGGACATTATTCTATCAATGACAATATTGTTTTTCAGGACAGATCTTGCGATGTTTTTTTTGATGATGAATGCAACCCATTTCTCTTTAGTTTGTCATTCCCAGCATAGTAGACAATATGATTATCTGACTCAAAATGGCCCATGCCAGTCCATTTTAGCTCACTGATGCCTAGAATGTCAATGTTTATGTGATCCATTTCTCTTTTAATGATTTCTAATTTTCCTAGATTCATACTATGTACATTCCATGTTCCAATTATTAATGGATGTTTACAGTTTTCTCTCCTCATTTTGAGTAGAGCCACATCAGCAGATGGAGGTCCCTGGCCTTTACTGCATTTCCATCATCAAGGTAGACTCTACTCTGATGAGGCAACTCTTCCCCAGTAGTCTTTTGAGTGCCTTCCAACCTAGGGGGCTCATTTTCTGGCACTATATCAGACAGTGTTTCTTTGCTATCCATAGGGTTTTCAATGGCTAGTTGTTTCAGGAGTGGTTCACCAGTGCCTACTGCCTAGTCTGTCTTAGTCTGGAGGTTCAGCTGAAACCTGTCTACCAATGGTGACCCTGCTAGTATCTGAGATATCAGTGGCATAGCTTTCAGCCTCGTCGCAACACACAAGCACCCACTACTAAGGCCACAAATGAAGAAAGGGAAGATTTCTACCAGCTTCTGCAATCTGAAATAGATCAAACATGCAATCAGGACTTACTTGTAATTACTGGTGACAAGAATGCAAAGGTTGGAAACAAAGAAGAAGGCTCAGTAGTTGGAAAATATGGTCTTGGTGACAGAAAAGATGCAGAAGATCGAATGATAGAATTTTCTCATTGTCATTTCAATTTTCATTGAAAATACATTTTTTCAACAACATAAATGATGACTATACACATGGACATCACCAGATGGAACATACAGGAATCAAATTGACTACATATGTGGAAAGAGATGATGGAAAAGCTCTATACAAAATGTCAAAACAAGACCAGGTGCTAAGCATGGATCAGACCATCAACTTCTCATAGGCAAGTTCAAACTGAAGTTGAAGAAAATTAGAACAAATGTATGAAAGCAAAAGTATGACCTTGAGTATATCCCACCTGAGTTCAGAGACCACCTCAAGAATAGGCATAATGTATTAGACACAAATGATAGGAAACCAGATGAGTGTGGCATGACATAAAAGATATCATTCAAGAAGAAAGCAAAAGGTTATTAAAAAGACAAGAAAAAAAGAAAAGACCAAATTACATGTCAAAAGAGACACTAGAACTTGCCCTTGAATGTTGAGCAGCTAAAGTAAAAGGAAGACATGATGAAGTTAAGGATATAAACAGAAGACTTCAAAAGGCAACTTGAGAAAACAAAAACAAATATTATAATGACATGTGTAAAGAGCTGGAGGCAGAAAACCAAAAGAGAAGAACATGCTCTGTGTTTTTCAAGCTTCAGGAAGTAAAGAAAATATTCAAGCCTCGAGTTGCAATAGTGAAAGATTCCACAGGGAAAATATTAAATGATGCAGGAAACATCAAATGAAGATGGAAGAAATACACAAAATTTCTATACAAAAAAGAATTGGTAGATGACCAACCATTTCAAGAGGTTGCATATGAAGAGGAACCAATACTATTGAAGGACAAAGTGGAAGTAGCCTTGAAATAACTGCTGAAACACAAGGCTCCAGGAATTGATGGGATACCAATAGAGATGTTTCAACAAACAGATGCAGCACTGGAGGTGTTAACATGTTTATGACAACAGATTTGGAAAACAGCTACCTGGCCAACTGACTAGAAGAGATCCATATTTGTACCTATTCCCAAAAAAGAGGATCCAACTGAATGTGCAAACTATCAGACAATATCATTAACATCGCACACAAGCAAAATTTTACTAACAATCATTCTAAAGCAACTGCAACAGTATGTAGAGAGGGAATTACCGGAAAATCAAGCGTGATTCAGAAGAGGGTGGGGAACCAAGGACATCATTGCTGATGTAAGGTGGATATTAGCCAAAAGCAAAGAATATCAAAAAGATGTCTATCTATGTTTTGTTGACTCTGCAAAGGCATTTGACTGTGTGGATCATAACAAATTATGGATAACACTTTGGAAAATGGGAATACCAGAGCACCTAATTATACTCTTGAGAAATCTGTACATGAACAAGGAGGCAGTTGTCCAAATAGAACAAGGAAACACTGCCTGGTTTAAAGTTGAGAAAGGTGTGCATCAGAGCTGTATATTTACCATGACTCTTCAATTTATAGGCTGAGCAAGTAATCCGAGAAGCTGGACTTTATGAGGAAGAACGCAGCATCAAGATTGGAGGAAGACTCATTAACAATCTGTGTTATGCAGATGACACAACTCTGGTTGCTGAAAGTGAAGAGGATTTAAAACATTTACTGAAGAAGATCAAAGATCATAGCCTTTGATATGGGTTGTGACTATACATCAAGAAAACAAAAATCCTTACAACTGGGTCAGTATGCAACTTCACAATAAATGGAGAAAAGATTGAGGTTGTCCAAGATTTTGCTTTGCTTGGCTCTATAATCAACACCCGTGGAAGCAGCAGTCAAGAAATCAAAAGACGCATTGCTCTAGGAAAAGCTGTGGCAAAAGATCTCTTTAAAGTATTGAAAAGTAAAGATATCACATTGAAGATGAAGGTGCATCTGACTCATACCGTGGTACTTTGAGTTGCATCATTTGGTTATGAAAGCTGGACATTGAACAAGGGAGACAGAAAAGGAATTGATGCTTTTGAAATATGGTGCTGGAAATGAATATTGAATATACCATGGACTGTGAAAAGAACCAACAGACCTGTCCTAGAAGACGTGCAACTAGTGTGCTCCTTGGAAGCAAGGATGGCCAGACTGTGTCTTACATATTTTGGGCATGTAGTCTGGAGAGATCAATCCCTTGAGAAAGACATCATGTTTGGGAGAGTGGCAGGTCAATGCAAAAGAGGAAAACCCTCCACCAGAAGGATTGACACAGTGTCTGCAAGAATGGCTTTAAACATAAATAAGATCATGTGCCTGGCACAGAATTGGGAAGTGTTTCGATATGCTGTACATAGGGTTGCTGTGAGCCAGACTCTACTTGATGGCACCTAATAACAACAACATTATTGACACATGTAGGAAAATACAATGTAAAAAAACTCTTTCATAGAGTTTGAGTTCCATTTTGAAAAGAAAAATGTAGCAATAGGACTGCCATTGATGAGTAACCATATATACTGAAGAATCCTGCAGTAGTACTCTATTATTAAATGCAATGTTCAAGTTACCTACACCCAAATCATTGAAGTAGCCTATTAGCAGGTCCCATTTCATAGATGATAAAACTGAAGCTTAAAAGAGTTAAAACAGGATATGACACAGAATGATATTAAATTTGGGTCATTACTCGCTGTTATATGCCTCTCATTCATTAAACTCCAAAGGAAAGTAACACGTGAAAAGCTATCAAAGATGAAAAATATACATGTGAAAGTATGTTCCTTGAACTCAATAAGTTTTCTGTTACTAATAGAAAAGCATATTTGTGACTTCCTAACACTTTGTTTTTTTAACACTCAAGAATTTACGCTTCATGTTTTATATAATTCACAGTAAAGAGATTTAGCTAATAAAGCCATTAAGCAAGTGTCTCATGGACACATGACTTGTATAAACAGATAGCAATATTAGAAAAAAACAACACTCTGTGGCTTTAAAAATATTTTCTTAAAAAGAGGTCCCATAATTTCTGGAAAAACTGCCCAAAGGAATAAAAACATTTTCCCCCCAATTCAAACAGTAGAACAGAAACAACAAAAACCAGACAGAGATTTTTACTAAAATGTACCACCGTGGGCAAGAAAAGTGTAAAATGTGACAAAATCATAATAAATGAGCACAAGCAAACATTAATTAGTAAGCAAAACATGACTTTTAATGGGCTTATTAAGTACAAAATCTGAAAATATTTATACTCAAAAGCACAAAAGGAAGATAAAATGTATTGCAACATTTAGTCAGAGGCTGTGTTTTAAGAAAATGGGAAAAAATAAATAGAAATAATTACAAGAGAAGATGTTCTACTAAGAGATACGTGGAAGC
Organism: Pedetes capensis; assembly: GCA_007922755.1. Classification (NCBI taxonomy): domain Eukaryota; kingdom Metazoa; phylum Chordata; class Mammalia; order Rodentia; family Pedetidae; genus Pedetes; species Pedetes capensis. The sequence continues at coordinate 25,294 of VMDO01020355.1, read as the reverse complement.
CAGACACAGTGGTGCATGCCTGTAATCTCAGCAACTCAGGAGGTGGATACAGGAGGATGGCGAATTTGAGGCCAGAGGCAGCCTACATAAATAACTTAGTGAGACAATAGCTACAAATAAAAAATAAAAAATGTGTTGAGGGTGAAGCCCTGTGGTAGAGAACTTGCAAAGTATGTACAAGGTCCTAGGTTCAACCCCCAAGGACCCCCCCCCCCCACAGAAATGATGAGTAGAAAAATTAAGAATAAATAATGGTTATTTTACTGACCTTTTGCATGATTTTGTGTATCCTTCCTGTATCAATGCTTAGAAAGGAAAAGTGTTTTTGAAAAACAAAACTTGATCAGATAATAGGAAATAGCCTTGGTGAAAACCTTTCTCTGTTGCCCAGTCTTCAAGCTGACCTATTTATATTAGTCTCTCATGGCTAAGTTCTTGGTCATAACTTCAGCTGAATTTCACTCTATTTTGTTTAAGGAGGGAGGGTATCATTTTTTTTTCCAGTACTGGAGTGTTGAACCCAAGGACTTGTGCATCTTAGGAAGTTGCTCTACCACTGATCTGCATCCTGAGTCCTTTTTAAATTTTATTTTGTGTAGGCTGCCTCCAGCCTTGAACCTGTGATCCTCCTGCCTCAGCCTCCTGAGTATCTGGGATTACATGGTATACATCATGGTGCCCGGGGAAGGCAGATATCTTTATCTTCTTACTAGATGAGAAAAATATTGGAAATCAGGCAGCGGAAGAGAAATTTGGGCATAAAGGAGTGATGGTCAATTTCCCTTTACTCTAGTCCTTTCCATCTGCAGCCACTGCCTTGTACTCTTGCTGTCTTACCCTGAAGCAAACTATGCACTAAGGGAACTGGCACTTTGGGAACATGTTGCAATGATATCCACAAACCCTGTCCAGGTCGAGATAGGAGAAGGAATACACTTCTTGTAATGGCCCCATAAGATGACTTTGGGCCCTTAATAAAACTGACATTTCCTGTTCTTTATTAGTGAATACTATTTGCAATGATTTCCTATGTTATTGGGAAGCAGCATAATATTTAGAGGATAAACTTAAGTACCAGAGAACTCATTTCTGGTTCCATCTTTTTCCACTTGCAAGGTGACGATGGGCAAAAGATTTTATCTTGCTAAGTAAGCCCCATGGGAGAAGGATTTGGCAATCCATTCCCATGGCAATCCCAAAGCAATCAGCCTTTGAAAACCCTATGAGGGTTGCTATGAGTCAGACAGCAACAACAAGTAAGCCCTAGTATCCTCTAGGTCCCAGTAGTAGGGTTTATGAGAGCAAAGGAAAGAATCCTCAGAAAGTACTTATTCCAGTGCACATAGAAAGTCAGCAATAACAGTAACGGACTTCTAATATTGTTTGTGTGACCTTAGACAAGGTACTTAACCCCTCTGTGCCTCATTATCCTTCTTGTTTCTTTTTTGTGGTGGTGAGGGTATTGAATCTAGGGCTTTGTACACGCTATGCTAGGCAATTTCTCCACCACTGAGCAGCAACCTCAGCCTCTTATTTTTTATTTGGAGACAGTCTCACTAAATTGTGCAGGCTGCTTCTGGTTTCAAACTCATAATCCGCCTGCCTCTGCATTCCGAATTCCTGGGATTACAGGCATGCATCACCGAGCCTAGCTTCCTTGTTATTAAATGTGGGCAATTATCTGTTGTAAGGATAAAAGAAAAAAAGATATCAAAAGCACTCTGAACAATATTTGACATACAATATATGGTCAATAAAAGTAAGCTGTGATTATTATTGCTATTATTATTATTAGCAACATCAATATAATTGTTATCGGTAGCATTATTTATTAATGTGATAATATAATCAGGGCTTTGTGTGTGGCTCAGTGGTAGAGTGCTTGCCTAGAGTGTGAGGCCCTAGGTTCTATCTCCAGCAGCACACACATACAAAAAATAATAATAATAATAATATAATAATAATAATAAGAGATTCTAACTGTGCTCATTTTCAATTTGAGTGCATAAAAAGGATTGTGATGAGTCAGACTCAATTCAATGGCACCTACCAACTACAACAACAATAAAATGTGGCTAGCTCTGTACATAAGGACTTTAAAAATATAAATGTTCTTGTTTCAGGAGTAGTAATACCTAAAGAAAATTATAATGTGAATCAATTTGTCAGGCTATGTTCCTTCTTAATAGAGGAATGTGGGAAATTTGAAGAGCAGTGGAATCTGAGGGTGTTGGAACAAAATTGAAATGCAGAATAAATCAGAAGAGGAGGTAAAGAAAGAAGGAGTAGAAATTGACTAATGAATACTGATACTTTAAGACATCTGACTGGATTTTATTCAAATGACTGAAAATATTGAAGGTGTCATTTTTGCTTTTATTCTTCCCTGGATGCAAACAGTTCAGGGGAAGGAGTCAGTGGCAAAATTTGATGCATTAATAAAAATTTCCTCAGAACACTGCACAAAGCAATACCTGAAGTGTGCTGTGTTCTCTCAGAAGCAGAGACAGAACTGGATGCTTTCACACAAACCTCCCATAATGAGAAAAGAGGCTCCAATAAGAAATGGCCATCTGATTAGTCTTTTGAGTAATAAAAATGCAACTACAAGTGTGAATAAAAAGAAGAATTTGTAAACCTCAAACTTATGAGGAAAAATATGTTCTCAGCAAAAATGTCACTAAATTATAAAATGGTTTGCCAACTAAAGTGAAAGATGGAATTGGAAATTTAGTGAGAAATACATTAAATGTTAAACTTTGCATTAAATTGTTGGTTTGAGTGACTAAGTCAGCATCAATTCTTTTGAAGATACAGAAATATTTCAATGTCAAAATTAAAATACATTTGTCACATATTTAATGATATGCATACGTGCACAGAGCCAAAAGCTTCTTGAACAAGTGAATCATTTATATTCAGCATCAAATTTATTTAGGGTCATGAGCAACGTGGTGAATCATGATGATATAGATAATCACAATGTTGTTGTTAGGTGCTGTTGAGTCAGATCTGGCTCATGGCAGCCCTATGTACAACAGAATGAAACACTACCCAACACTTTACCGTACACATGATTTTTTTTTAAATGTTTGAGCCATTGTTGGAGCCACTAAGTTTCTTCTCACTTCGAGTCATGCAACATCACCGAAAGGAGATCCCAGGGTCTTTACTCCATTTCCATCATTGAAGTTGAAAAACTTTGAGGAGGAACTCTTCCCCAGTGATCTTTTGAATGCCTTCCAGGTTTGGGGGCTCCGCCACTGTATTTGAGGGTGCTTCTCTACTATTCATAGGGTTTTCAATGATTAATTGTTTCAGGAATTGGATGGAATTCCTTCTCCTGGTCTGTCTTATTCTGGAAGCTCAACTGAAACCTGTACACCATGGGTAGCCCTACTGGTATCTGAATTACTAGTGGCATAGCTTTCAGCATCACAGTCACATGCAAGCCTCTACAGCATAACAAACTAACAGAGACATGGGGGATGCACAGTAAAGGTGAATATTTTAGAGAAAACATTCCATCACACAGATTTTTTGAAGTTCACTCACTTTGGAGATTCTTTTTTTTTCACAAGTATAAAATTATCTAGACTCATTTTGAATGTGTTCACATTCACCACGTAAGAAGAAATCAGGATAGCCAGATGTAGAGGTTCATGTCTGTAATCCCAGCGACTTGGGAGGCTGAGGCAGGAGGGTCATAAGTTTGACGCCAGAGACAATCTGCACAATTTAGAGAGAACCTGTCTCAAAATAAAAAATTTAAAAAGGGCTAGGGGTGTAGTTCAGTGGTACAATGCTTGCCTAGCACAAGGCCCTAGGATACTTCCCCAGTACCACACACACACACACACACACACACACACAGCAAGCAGGAGAGAATTAATAGACCTCAAATTCTCTTTAACTTTGCAGACTCAATTGAAGTAATAGATATTTCATTTTGCAGCATTGTGGCCTGTAGAAAAGTGACTGTAGGTGATATAATACATAACCGAACTAGGATTCTGACCAAATCAAGAGTACATTTTTTGGTGAATGTAAGGACAAAAGTAAAGGTGGTTTTCTTGTTCAGTATCCAGGGGTTTAACCCAGGGCCTTGCCCATGCCAGGCAAGTGCTGTGCCACTGAGCTGCTCCATCACCCCCAACCCTTTATTATTTTTTGCTTTGAGTTATTGTCTCACTAAGTTACATAGGCTGCATCTGGCCTCAAACTCATGATCCTCTTGCTTCAGCCTTCCCAGTCACTGAGATTACAGGTGTGTATCTGGCAGTAAGGGTGATTGTTTTTCTCCCACAATTTCTACCTGTTGGGGTTGTCTTCATCCCTAAAAGCTATTAAGACTGGGTATTTTGCTCAGGTTTGACTATGAAGTTTGTAAACTGTGGTCTTCTCTTACGCTAAAAGGTTTTAAAAAAAAAAGGAAATTCGTCTATTGTCTCTCCTTTGCCAAGCATCAACCCCCATGCAGCATTTTTCTCTTTTGTTTGCTTACTGATGCCTTTGGGTTGTTGTTGTTAGGTCCCATTGAGTCAAGTCCAAACCATAGCGACCCTCATAGGGTTTTCAGTGGGTGATTGTTTTCAGGATTGTTTTGGGAATGGATTGCCATATCCTTCTCCCATTTTTGTGGTGCTGGGGATCTGGGTAGTTATTTAAAATTTTTTTTTGCCCATATTAAATAATTCTTATTTATAAAAGGTTTACTGTGATAGAAATCATGCAGCTATAACTGGAAATGGAACTTCCTTATGTTTTGACATATCCCTATCATTTGAGGGGGAAGGACTTCCTTAATTTCTATCACACAAGGATGTTCCAAGCTTAGCTTACACCTTCCCTATTCCTACCCTAAAGTCATCTATTTCCTTTTAGTGAGGAATAATATTTAGGAACCAAGAGCTGAGCACAGTATGTTCAATGTTACATTATGTTCTTGCTTCTAAGCTCTTTCAACTGGCAGAGAGAAGATCTATATCTATCTATCTATATGAAATTATTAGTTTCTACTGATGCTCTTAACTCCAATTCCACCATTCAAGATTCTTATCAGAAAGAAAGATGCAGCCCAGCATTGCCCCAGGGCCTGAGCAATTCCTCTTGTTGGGACCTCCACTCCAGTTAAACTGGATCCTTGGCTTCATCACAGAAATTAATTTCAGGATGAGTCAGAGAGTGAACAAAGTTAGTAAGTTTAATAGTACATGTCTAAGATACGGATCCTGTCTTCTCAAAAGACAGAAGAGCCATAAGGTGATTTTATGCTAGAACATCAGAATCAGGGCTGAGGGAGGGTTAAATAACAGGCTACTAAGAGGAGAGAGAAAGAGAGAGAGGGAGAAAGTAAAGAAAGACAAAACAGGGAGAAGAAGGGAAACTACACCCATAGAAATGTGTTTGTTAGGTATTGTAAAGTTGTGTCTGACTCATAGCAACCCTGTGTAAAACAAAAGGAAACACTGCCCAACACTATGACATGCACATGATCTTTTTTAAAACATGTTTGAGCCCATTGTTACAGCCACTGTGTTTTTCTCTTTTTCAATCATAGCACATCACCAAAAGGAGGTTTCAGGGACTTTACTCCATTCCAGCCATTAAAGTCAACTCTACTTTGAGGAGGCAACTCTTCCCCAGTCGTCTTTTGAATGCCCTCCACCTTAGGGGTGGGGGCTTATTCTCTCACACTGTATTTGACAGTGCTTCTCTGCTATTCACAAGATTTTCAATGGCTAATTGTTTTGGAGTGGGTTGCCACGTCCTTCTCCATAGTCTGTCTTAGTCTGGAAGTTCAGCTGAAACCTGTCCACTATGGGTGGCCCTGATGGTGTCTGAAATACCAGTGGCATAGCTTTCAGCATCCCAGCAACATGCAAGCCCCCACAGTATGGAAAAGTGACAGACACGTGGGAGAGTCACAGAGCTGGCTGACCCCAAATGTATTTTCCCACCAGCATTTGAAATTTCTACCATTAAATTCCCTTGTCTAAGTTGCTGTTATACCTGGAAGATATAATTTGCTTATCTAGAGATAAGTTAGCTAGATGGGGTGACACACATGAGCATATTTGCTTCTATTAGTTATCCAGTAAGTTCAGTATCGTATAGCACAAGGGAAAGTCAGTACAGAAAGAGACCCATTGTAGGAGATCCCGGCAATTAGGACCAGACTATGGAGGACTGAACTAGGCAGATTTTAGGCATGCCAAGAGTGCTCTGGTAATTGCTGAGAGAAAGGCTCAAGTCTGGGGCTGGAAAACCAAACTGGACAGGAATAAATGCTTATGTAAGCTCCATGCAAATTGTCACTAACTTGACAATTTTGAATAAACTTGCTTCTAACATTTTCAAGAAAGGGTTTTACTGATACTTGGCAAATAAGCTTGGCTCAAACATCATTGAAATTGTTTAGCATTACCTTAGGAGCTTTGAACACAATGTGAAATGCCTTTCTATATCTAGTATTGAAACACCAAAGAGAGACATAAACCTGCAAGTCCATAGGTAAATTATTATCATCCTTATCTGTGTGGAGAAAACAAAATAAAACTTGATCTCTACTTCATTATATACAGCAAATTAATTTAAAATGGATCATAGCCATAAATATAAAACTCAGTATCATATCATGTAGTGGGAAATTAGGAGCAGACAGTAGTTTCTTGAGCAAAACACTAAAAATAGTAACTATCAAAAGGGAAAAGAGTTGAACTCATCAAAACTAAATTTTCTCATCAAAAGTCACTATAAAGAATAGGGAAGCCACAGAATTGTTAATATACTTGTAACACAGCTAGGCACAGTGGCTCACGCCTATATCAGTAGCGATTCAGGAGGTGGAGGCAGGAACATGGCAAATTTGAGGCCAGAGGCAGCCTATGTAACATAGTGAGATCTTGTCTCAAAATAAAAAGTAAAAAAAAAAAAAAAAGGGCTGGGGGTGCAGCTCATTGGTAGAGGACTTGCAAAATATGCCTGAGGTCCACGGTTTAACTCCTCAATACTGAAAAAAAAAAGTACTTGTAGCATATATGGTAGAGGATTTGTATATAGAACATATAAAGCCCACCTACTAGTCAATAATGAAAGTACAAACACTTCAATAAAAATATAGAAATATAGATACTTTTCAGAAGAACATATATAAGTGGCCAATAAACACAGGAGAAAGTGCTTAACATTACTGTTGTCAAGGCAATATAAACTAAAATGACAATGAGATACCATTTCCTGCCCACCAGAATGACTAAATTTAAAAAAGAAAAAACAATAAGTCTACATATTGTCAAGACTAGAGGGCAACCAAAATTCTCCATACATTGTTAATATAAATATAACAATGGCCTAATCATTTCTGAAAGCTGTTTTGTAGTTTATTATAAATTTAAATATACATCTAGTCCATGTCCCAACAGATATGGATACCTACTTCTAAGTACTGACTAAATAGAACTGAAAATATAAGACCTCAAAAAACTTCCACAAATATCCAGCATCATGTTATCGGGTTTAAAAAACTGTGGTATAGTCATATAATGGAATATTATACAACAAGAAAAAATAGTACCAACTACTGCATGCAACAACATGAAAAATATCTTCAAAATAAACCTTATGTTAAGCAAAGGATGCTTAACATACTTTGTGATTCAGTTTGCCAAAGCCAGGCAAGTGTATGATGATAGAAATCAGAAAATGATTGTGTAAGTGTTGGGGAGGGGTTAGGATAAGATGTAGGGCAATTGACTAGAAAGGATTTTGAAGGAAGTTCCTGGACTGATGGAAATATTCCATATCTTGTTTTGGGTAGTGGTTTCATGATATGCAGAATTATCAAAATCTTAAAATCTGTGCATTTTTATACATTAAAATATATCAAAAATAATTTCTAAATGAACTATCATATACTGAATTCCTATTATATACCAGTGCTCTGATAGTGTCATTATAAGTGATATCTATAAACAAACCTATTAATCATCATGGAATAGATATTTTTCCTTATTTTATCATGTGAGGAAATCAAAGCTCTATGATTAACTCCATGAAATTTATATTGCTAGTATATGGCAGAAATGATACTTAAAAAAATTCTGATGTCAAAACCCACACTCTTCCTAAAATGCCACACTTTCATCATCAATGCCTCTTGCACTCCATTAAGACAAAATAAATAGACTAGAGAAAGTACAGAGGAAAAGATGGAACTATGAAGAATGTAATTCAAAAACCTGTGACCTGATGTCTGAAATTTTATTTGTAAGTACTTATGTGTCACAGAGAGAAGCACAAAAGGATTCTGAGCATAATACCAAACTCACACAATGCCTATTATCTAGATTATTTGAATATGAACTATTTTAAGAAGCTACATTATTTGGTACATGTGCTTATTAGAATAAATCACATTAAATTCTTTCTTTTGATAGAATTACAACTGTCAAAAATATTCAGACAAAAAAGTTATTCTTTCTCTTTCTATTGTTCCCTGCTAAAATAGCACTGCTAAGAATTGAATGTTGAAGAATAAGTATGACTTTTTAATGGACAACCTAAGTAATATGGTACAGGTATGGAAGCTCTCAGAAAGTCTCTCTCTGTAAATGAGTTATCTTTTTGCTTTTTCTCTTTATTTCATTTTTCATTCTTTTTCTCTTTCCTTCTTTCCTTTGCTCATTCATTCATTCATTCTTCCTTCCTTCATATTTCTTTCCCTCCTTTTCTTCCTTTCTCCCTTCTTTCCCCCTCCCGTCCCTCCCTCCCTTCCTCTTTCTTTCTTTCTTTTTTCTTCTTTCTTTCTTTCTTTCTTTCTTTCTTTCTTTCTTTCTTTCTCTTTCTTTTCTTTTCTTTTCTTTTCTTTTCTTTTTCTTTTGTATATCTCTGGCTAGTGCTCCTTAGAAGCAAAAATGGCCAAACTGCGTCTTACATATTTCAGACATGTAGTCAGGAGAGAACAATCCCTGGAGAAGAACATCATGTTTGGAAGAGTGGCAGGTCAACGCAAAAGAGGAAAACCCTCCACCAGATGGATTGACACAGTGTCTGCAACAATGGGCTTAAACATAAATAAGATTGTTTGCCTGGCACAGAATCGGCAAGTGTTTCGATCTGCTGTACATAGGGTCACTATGAGTCGGACTCGACTCGATGGCACCTAACAACAACAATCTCTGGCTATTTATAATAATACTCAATATTTTTCTATCAGATTTATATTTTAAGGTTTGATATTATTTTGCCCTTCATGAATATATCCTTAAAATACAAGAACCTTTTGAAAGAGGTGAGTAAGCAAGCTTTATTAATAAAAACATAAGTTTGTGCATTGTGGATAAGGAAGCAGAACACAGATGGCAAATTTGTTAGCCAAGACCAAATAGGTTATGTTGTGATAATATATTAGCCCTGAAATGCTTCAGATTTTACACAGCAAGGTTTATTTCTCATTCAGGAAAGAGACTTTTCTGATGTGGATTAGGTGACTGTTCAGACACCTTTTATCCAAATGGTATCATGGGGATCCATGTTGCTCCCATCTTCTTGTTTTGCCTTCTCAGAAGTTGGTGTTGATGGTTTCTGCCAAAGACATGATGTGCATAACCTTTGCTCCCATCCTGCTGATAAGAACTCAGTCTCATTGTCCACTTTACTATAAAGAAGACTGGAAAATATCTTTCTGGATGAACAGGCATAGGACATAGGTAACACACGCACAGGACATTGTATAATCTATAACACAGTTATCAGGACAGTGAGAAAGACATTGAAAGAGAGGATAACAAATTACAAATGTGAATTCAGCCAATTTCAAAAAATGTATCAGATATCACACCTCATAGAAAAATTTAAAACTTTGAAACCACTGCTACTTCATTCCACATGTCTGAGCTCCCAGTGTGGCACTTTGTCATCCCCACAGGTGTTGATTGCCCTTCTGCTTGCTCCATTTCATTAACTCTCAAACTTTATCCTTAAAAAATGATCCAAATGCTCTTTGCTAAAGCAGAAGGAAGTCACCATCAGGCATGTGACCAAGCATAGTTCCTCATCTTTTTCACATCTCCAAGAAGTCAACACCTGAGATTATGTGCCACTCATCTGTTCAAGGAAAAAGGAGTTAAAAGAAAGCTACTCATTTTAAATTTGTAAAACAAAAACATATTAGCTTTCTGGATGCAGTATGCTCTTTCAATCTCATACCAGCGACTAGGAACATGAAACTGGACTTCCAGGAGAATGATACATAAAAGAAAGACAAAACAGACTGACTATGAATAAATTATAGTCATAAGTGATATTTCTTTTATTTCAATGCTCTTTATAGGAAAGAGACTTCTCAAGTCTTCTCATACTGATTTGCAATTAGAAGGAAACATACCACTGAAAACTCAAAGGATAGAGAATGAAACGTTTTTATTTGAAAACTCATCTGTTAGGTAGGGTAGCTTAGATATTAACAGGCAAAATGGAAGGAAAGGGGATTCTTGCATTTGGCCATAATGACTGAGGCCACGTGAGATACAAATCTCTAAGGACGCTGGAAGAATGTTGTTCTGATGGACTTCACACCCTATTGCCACATCACTAGCTGCCTGAGTATAACAAAGGCTGAGCATTCCAAGACATCTGTCTATTGGTCCATCATTTTGAAATATGCCAAACAAGTCCATTGCATCATTTTACAAAACAAAGACCCTAGGTCCCATATCCCCTAAACCTCAAAAGAGTACTAAACAGTGGCTTTTCCAGGCAGAGCTTGAATTTCCACACTCAAGGCTCACATCATATTACACACCCAGGGTTAGGTACCCAGAGGTGCCTCCATACACTGGGTGAGCTCTAGTTTGAGCAAAACTAGAGGTACATGCACTCATTCTGCCTTTTCTCTTCTCTTCACCTTCTCCTCAGCAAAGATCTTATGTGGATGTCTTGTTCTCTGGGGAGGCTGTACATGAGTCATGCCTTTCCAGGTGCCCACAATCTTCTCTATGTATCCAAGGTTCTCTTCCTTCTAAGGGCTGGGGATATAGCTCAATGTTAATGCACTAGTCTAGTATGCACAGGGCCCTGGGTTCAATCCCCAGTACTAAAACAAAAAACACCCCCACAACCTCCAGCTTTTAGTATCTGTGGGTGGTGCATGCTGATAATCAACTTGCTGAAGAGGATGAGGCAGGAATACTGCAAGTTCAAGGCCAGCCTGAGAGCAAATTTTAGAGATACATACCTATGTTAAGAAATAAAAAATACCTCAAATAAACAACTTTAGTTTCATTTATTATTATTTTATTTATTAATTTATTTATTTTGTTAGCTGTTTTTGGTGGTACTTGGGGATTGAAACCAGGTTCTCACACATACCATGCAAGTGCACTACCATAAGACTGCACTCCCAGCCCATTTTAAATCTTCTAATTTGGACACAGGGTCTCACTAAGTTATACATGCTGCCTCTGACGTCTTTGAGATGCTCCTGCCTCAGCCTCTGGAGTAGGTGGAATTAAAGTTGTGTGCCACTGGTTCCAGCCAACATCCTATCTTTAAACCTCAAGAAGCTAGAAAAAGGAAAATATACTAAGCCTGATATTGTCAGAGTTGGAAAAAAATAAAGATATAGAATAAATGAATGAAACAGATTACAAAAATGATAGAAAAAAATCAACAAAAATAAGAGTTGGTCTTTGAAAAGATAAAATTTTGAACCTACTGAAGCAATCAGTCATTGAAAACCCATGAGGATCACTATGAGTCTGACCCAACTTGACGGTACCTAATAACACCAACAAAGGAAATAAGAGATACAATTCAAAGAAATAAAATTATAAATGAAAGAGGATACTACAGAAATAAAAATGACCATAGCAAACTGCTATAAGCAATTAGGGCAACAAATTGGATAACCTAAAAGAAATAGATGTTTCTAGAAATATATGACCCACCAAGAATGAATCATAAAGAAATAGAAAATCCAAATAGACCAATAACATGTAGGAGATGATATTAGGAATTGAAAACTCCCAACAAGGAAATATCCAGGACTTCATGGCTTCACTGGTGAGTTCTATCTAACATTTAAAGAAGAATTAACACCAGTCTTTCTCATATGCGTCCAAGAAAATTGAAGATAAGGGAACACTTCCAAACTCCTCTTATAAGGCCACAATTCATTTGGTAGAGTGGTTGCATTGCACACTCTGAGGCCCTGAGTTCAATCCCCAGTACTGCAAAAATGGGAGAAGGACCTGGCATCCCACTCCTGAAACAATCCCCAAACAATCTCCCATTGAAAACCCTATGAATAACCGAGAAGCACTGACATAGTGCTGGGCATGGCAGAGTGTTGGGGAATGTTTTCTTCTGTTGTACATAGAATCACTATGAGTTGGACCTGACTTGGTGGCACCTAACAACAATAGCTAAGGAAGAATACTACAAGAAAGAAAGTTACTGACTAATAACCCTGATGATGATAGACGCAGATATCCTTTACAGAACATTAGCTAGATGAATCCAGTAGCTCATAAAAAGTCTTATATACCATGACTTGGAGGATTTATCCCAGGAATGCAAGGATGTTTCAAAATAAACAAATAAATATGATGCATCACATTAATGGAATGAAGAGTAAAAATGACAGGGCAAAGTCAATGGATGTAGAGAAACTATTAAACAGAAATCAACCATCCTTTTGTGATTATAAAACAAAAACAAGCCTTAAACAAATTAGGTATAAAAGGAATGACCTCCACATAATAAAGTCCATATATGCCCAGAACAAATCAGTGCATTTACAGTCAACCGATCTTTAACAAAATCACAAAGAACATAAAATATGTAAAAACAATCTTTCTAATAAATGACATTAGGAAAATCATATATCTACATTCAGAAAATAGGCTATGGATGTAGCTCAGTGGTACAGTATAGAAGGCACAAGCTGTAGCATCACACATATACATAAAAAGAGCATTTTCCTAGCACATGTAGGAGAATAAAATTAGACCTTACCTTATCTCATATCATACACAAAAATCAACTTGAAATGGATTAAAACTTAAACATAACACCTTACACTGTAAAACTGTTAGAATAAAACATAGGGGGAAAGCTCTATGCCACTGGTCTGGCTAGTAATTTTTTGGGTATGATTTCAAAAGAATAAGCCATGAAAAGTAAAAATAGACAAATGAGATCACACCAAACTTAGAAGCTTCTGCACAATAAAGGAGACAATCAACAATTTGAAGAAACATCTTCCAGAATGGAAGGAAATATTTGCAAATGGTAGACCTTGCAAGGAGATAATATCCAAAATAATGCAAGAAATCCAAACTACTCAGTAGCAAAAACACAAATAACCCAATTAAAAAATAGGCTTAAAAAGACATTTATTAAAAGAAGACATACAAATGACAACAGGTATATGAAAAAATATTCAACATTATTAAGTATCAGGGAAATTCAAATGAAAATGATAATGACATATGACCTCACATCTGTTAGAATGGTCACTATTAAAAAGACAAAAGATAACAAGTGTTGGCAAAAATGTAGAGAAAAAGAAACTCTTGAAGACTGTGGTGGAAATGTAAGTTAGTACAGTCATTATGGGCTGTGGTATCAAGTTTCCTGAAAAGATTTATTTATTTATTTATTTATTTATTTATTTATTTATTTATGGTGCTGGGGGATTGAATCCAGGGCTTTGCACATACTTTGCAAGTGCTCTGCCCCTGGGCTGCAAATCCAGCCCCTTTTTATTTTACTTTTTATCTTGAGACAAGGACTTCCTAAGTTAAGCAAGCTGCCTCTGATCTTGAACTTGGAATCATCCTGCCTCTGCTTCCTAAATCGCTGAGATTACAGGCATGCACCACCATGCCCAGCTCCTCAAAAACTTTAAAAGAATTACCATATGATCTAGCAATCCCACTTCTGGTTTTATATCCAAAGGAAATGAAATGAATATGTCAAGGAGAAATCTGCACTCCCATGTGTATTGCAGCATTATTCACAATATACAAGATATGAAATCAGCTTAAGTTTCTATGAATTCTATGAATTGATAAAGAAAATGTGTTATATGTGTACAACAGAATGCTATTCAGCCTTTAAATAAAGGAAGTCTTGTCATTTGCCACTACGTGCTTAAGATTCATTAGACTAAGTAAAAAAAGCAAGACAACTATTACATGATTTCATTTGTATGTGGAATATTTAAAAACAAAATACTGTTAAGCTCCTAAAAGTAGAGTCCAAATGGTGGCCAAGGCAAGGCACGGAAATGGACGAATTGGGAGATGTTAGTCAAAGGGTGTTGGGAGAAGAATGTGGCAATCCATTCCTGAAGCAATCCCCAAACAATCGGCCATTGAAAACCCTATGAAGGTTGCTATATGAGTCCAGCTCAACTCCACAGCACCTAAAAACAATAAATTAAAGGGTACAAAGTTTCAGTTAGCAGGAATAAATCTGGAAGATCAATTGTACAGCATGGTGGCTATTTTTAATAGTAATGTATTTTGTACTTGAAAAATGCTAAGAGTAGCTCTTAGATGCTCTCACAACAAAAAATAAGTATGTGAGCTGATGAATATGTTAATTAACTTGATTTACCATTTTATTATGTACCATATGTCAAAACATCATGGATGTCATTGTAATTACATGCAATTTTTACCTGTCAATTATAACTTAATAAAAATACATATATTTTAAAGAGTCTATAAGAAATGATCTGAGTCTATAAGAAAAAATGGAATCATCTTTATGGGATAAGGTATCATTTTATCACTAAGGAGAAAAATTTAAGTAAATATTCCTACTAAGGTCTAGAATATCTTTCTATCAAGATAAAGAGATTAAAAATTCTCCATAGATACCAATTTTGAAAAGCCTTGCCACTTTTTTTTAACAGAAAATGGTATTTCCCATCATTTTATGTAAGGATTATCATCACCTCCATTCATTAAGATGTTTGCAATAATTAGTCATGACATTATCACAAGCCTCAAAGTCTTTAACAACTATTTCATAAATACAATGAAGATATTAAGTGATTTCTCACTATTTTTCTTTGGAATTTGGTAAGTGTAGCAAAATTCGAGATGATTCTTAATACTAGAGATGTCCGTTGGCAGGTGATAAATAATTTTTTAAATGATTGAATTAATGACAGCTCCAAATTTAAAAAATAATGTTGGACATACTATAAGTAGAGCAATACTGATTATTTCTGAAGTTGTTGCTTTCTAAGGTTTAAATGTAAAATGGATTTATTAAGCATTAAAGAAATAGCCTCAAAACAAAAATGTGTGCATTATGAATGGAAACTGAAGCAAACTGCAAAACCCATCACCACCACCACAACAGCAAGATGGAACTTTTGATTTATTTTAATTATATTCAATTGATTGCTAACTATTTGGTAGAAATAGTCTTTTGTATCATGTCAGTTACATGAAAAAATTCCAGTCACATAGAGTATTTCTTCCAGGATATATGGTTTTGATGACTTTGATCTCCTTTCTCTTTCCTTTTGTCTTGGTGGCTATGATGCAATAATCTATAAGAATAGGGAGATGATGAGGCTGAATAGAGCAGCTGTGTGATTGACCACTGCAGTGGTCAGAATCCCAAGGACCAAATCAGCTAACAAGGGTGAGGAATAGCACCTAGGAACTGCTGATTGATGAGCACCGCCTCTCCTCAGCTCCAACACAACATGACACATCCTCAACCACCACATCTGCAATGTGAGATTGTGGAAAGAACTTGACTTGAAGTGAGCGTACTTTCTTGAAGGAAAGAGAAAAGTGGGGGGAGGGAAGGCTTGATTATAAGCACTATGATTGGGACGATGATAATTACCGTTCCAGCTGAAGCATAAAAAGGTGTTGGTTGGGATTTTTAAAAAAATAAAACATGGATGCAGCTTTGAGACCCCTCAGTCTAAATCTAGCCTCCTTATATCCTTAGCAATTTAAATGTGTTGAATAATATTATTAAAAGAAACGGATACAGTACCTGAGAACATTAATGCATAGTTCTTTAAAGGTCATGGGGGAAAACAATGTGGCAATAATATTTTCCTCAATTTTGAATGAATCAAAATGCAGTTTATTTTTGTTGTTGTTGTTGATGTTGTTAAGAATTTAATGCTTGGCACACAATTAAGAGAAATTGGGTTATTTCACGTTAGCACCTCCTGAGTATTTCTTCCAGCCCCACTCCCAAAAACACAGCTTCTTTATACATGAATATTATATATTTCAAACATGAAGAGCACACTCCAATTTAAATCAAACCACTAAACATACAAAGACAATACTTCTTTGTTGTCGACTGGTTCTGTCATGAGCTTTCATATATGGGGAGTTGGGGTAAATAAAGAAGGGGCTTACATTTGGGAGACAGTTAAAGAAGAGAAGAATGTCAGCAATCACCATTTTTGCCTTCTTTGTTCTCTATGGATTTTTACAGACATGAAAGACTGATCCTGTAAAAGCCCACTGGGGTATTTTCATGTTAAGTATATAATTTCTAGATCTGGCCAACTTCTGAGGGACTAAATGAGAGACTAGGATACTTTTTAGTGTTAAGAGTTTTTAAGGTATAATTTATGGTTCCTCAGCACTATTGTTTTGAACTTAAGAAGGAATTCTCAGGAATTGGTCACAGAGGAGCAGCTTGTATGTGAATTAAGTCATGACTATTTCTCAATAGGCTGCAGCTGTAGCACTGTGGCATCTGATCCGTCAGATCTCAGAAACTAAGCAGAGTCAGATGTGGTTAGTACTTGAACGAGAGACCGTACGAGAACACCAGGTGCTGTAGACTTGGGAGAAGGACCTGGCAATCTACTTCCAAAAAGAAATCAGCCATTGAAAACCCTATGAATAGCAGACAAGCACTGACAATAGTGTTTCACCTGTTGTACATAGGGTTGACACCAACTCCACAGCACCTAACAACAACAAATTTCTCAATAATTGTCTACACATTACCTCTGAAAGGACACAAATGAGAAAAGGGCCTGGTCTTCAGATCAACTGCTTGGATATAATAAATTTTCCACTACCAAGAAGTCATTACAGCTCTTTAAATCATTCATTCCTCCCCACAACAAGCCTTTATGGAGGATTGATATGCTGCTCTGTACTAAGCACCAGGGTCAGTCTTTATGGCAGTGAGGAGGAGCATATGAGAAAGTGGGAGACACAAGCAGTGATAAGGCTTTGCAGAATCATAGGGCATGTTAAGAATTATTTGGCTTTTGTTTTTGTTTTAGTTCTTACTTTTATCCCAAGAACACTGGATTGCATTTTGTTTTAATTCTTTTTAATGGTGGTAGTTGTTAGGTGCTGTCTATACGGGTCCGACTCATAGAGACCTTCACAGGGATTTCAATGACTGATTGTTTCAGGATTGCTTTGGGAGAGGATTGCCATGTCCTTTTCCCATTTTTGCAGTGCTGGCGATCAAACTCAAAGAGCACAGAGCAGCACTCTACCAACTGAGCCAAATCTTAGCCCTTTTAAGGTAGTATTAGTATCTTAGTATCAGATTTAAGTTCTCAGTATCATTCTACTGATACTGAAATAGAGAATGCATCATAGGGGTGGGAGAGGTCATCTGCTTAGACTAGGCTGGGAGTAGTAAAGATAGAGAGAAAGTGAAAGATTTGAAAATGACTTAAGAAATCAGTAGGCTCTGGTGTTGGAGTGGAGATGAAAGTGTGGTAGCACTTCAAGCCAGATATTTGTGTTGGGCAGTGGATTTGGGCCACCAATGTGGAGAGTTGAAGTGGGGCCGGAGTCGTGGATGGTAAAAGAATTTGCCAGAGTTCAGTAGTTAAGCAGAGTAGAAAAAATTGTTTAGCTAGAACACTGCAAGGGAGCAGTGGGCAGCAATGAGGTAAGCTCATTACCTTGCACAGCAGATAGGGTTCTTGATGTTTTTATAGTGGGTTTCTGGGCAGCCTACAGCTGGCTTTACCTTGGCAGGGAATTGCTCACTTTTGGAATAGTTCATAGATTTAGTATAGTTAGCTTTGTTTTTGAAAAATCCTGTCTCAATCATTTTGTCCTTGTTGCCTGTGGTTTTAGTAGTATAGGGGTTGCTCTCAGAGATTGTTAGTTTCTGTCATGTCACATCACCCTTTACAGAACTCCTCAAAAGTCTCCCTCCACAGCATTGAGTGTTTTGTTTTGTTTTGTTGTTTTTTGAGACAGGGTTTTGTTGTATAGCTGTGGCTGCCCCGGAACTGGTTATGTAGTCCAGGCAAGCCATGAACTTGCAATTATCCTCCTGTCTCTGCCTCCTGAGTGAGTGCTGGGATTACAGTTGTGAGTCACCATGCTGGGCAACCCTGAGGTGCTGTAATTCAGAAAAAAGGACAGATGGATGAAGCTCAAAAGTAGACATGGCCAAAAGATCATGAGTTTGTATGCAGACATCTCGGTGCTTAGATACCTCTAATGAATCAAAGAAGGGATTAAAAAGTGGGCATTTGTTTAAACTCATATAGAACTGAAAGGAGTCATCTGTAGCAAAAATTAAATTTGTGAATCAAATCGAGGAGATAAAAGTCATACCATGGGAATGAATGATACAGCCTGCGGAGTGAAAAGATGAGGGACAGTTTGGGGGAACCTCAGTATTTCATGGCTGGGTAAAATAGAATAAACTTAGTGGACAATGTCTGAAGAGAAGCAGACATTTTCTGGAATCTTTGAGAAAAGAGTATCTTAAGAAGTGAAAAAGTGTCAAACACATCTGAGAAATGGAAGACTCAATAATGTCCACTGGCTATACAAACAGTGCATTCATGACCTTTGAGAGAGGCAAAAGAAGAGGGGATTCATTTTTGAAATGGGTTGTTGAATGAAATAAATTCTAAATTTCCTTTTTAGTATAAGATTCTTCAAAATTTTGTCATAGAAAAATACATTTCTAAGTTATTTTACAATAAGATCATTACTTCATGTATACACTCAAAAATGTTTTCTAAATTTGGGACAATATTTATTGGAAAAAAGTACAAATTTGTGTAATAATAATCATAACCTTTCCAATCATGGTGAAATTGAAAATATTTATCTTTTATTTTGTGTTAATAAAATCTCTTCAGCTAGGAAACTCCCTGAACTTCCTCTCCACAGCAATTCACATACAATATTCAAACTGTAATCTCAAAACTGATTCTAAATATCTTTACTCTTTTTTTAATTTGGGAACTCAATGACACGCAAAATTCTAGTACCCATACTAAATTACAGTTCTTCAGAAGTGAGAGATGCTTTCTGGGTTACCTAAGACTTGGAGGATCCTAGTATCTTTTGGATGTTGTGGGAGATTGATTTTGATTGCTAAATGATAGCTGCAGTCTCCTCTTAGCTCAGGAACTAATTCATAGGCTAATTTCCAATGTAACTCCCATCATGCTCTGTACTATAATTTCCTTGCTTATGAAATGTATTCCCCTGATCTCTCTGCAGAGTTCTGTGGATATAGTTATATCAGTGATGGTCATATGCAAACTGTTATAACAATTCAAAGTCTTTCCTAAAACCTAATTATCTATAATATCTTCTTTTCTACTCTACATTCCTTTCAGAGTGTCAGGAGGCTGGATTCTCTCTCTCTCTGCTCTCTCTGTGGATGCTGCAAACTACTCCCAGAATTTTTGCTTCTTCAGTTCAATGAAGTGTCCTTGTAGGCAAATTATTATTCTGTCTTCCCACTGAACAATACTTGAATATAATTTACTCTGTGGGTAGCAAAGAGGTAATGGTAGTTGCCTTTCACTCTTCTTTCTGTGTCATAGCTTGTTGTTGTTAGGTGACGTCAAGTCAGGCCCAACTCATAGTGACCCTATGTACAACAGAAGAAAACAATACTCAACATTTTGCCATGCACACTATCTTTTTATGTTTGGATCCATTGTTGCAGCTACTGTGTTTCTTCTCATTTTGATTCATGTTATATCAGCAAAAGGAGGTCCCAGGGGCATTCCTTCATTCCTGTCACTAAGGTCAATTCTAACTTGAGGAAGAAACTTCCCCAGTTGTTTCTTGACTGGCTTCCAGCCTGGGGGGCTCATTTTCCAGCACTATATTTGACAGTGCTTTTCTGATTTCATAGAGTTTTCCATGGCTAATTGATTTGGGAGTGGGCTGCTGGATCCTTCTCCCTAGTCTGTCTCAGTCTGGAAACTCAGCTGAAACCTGTCCACAGTGGGTGGTCCTGCTGGCATCTGAGATATTGGTGGCATAGCTTTCAGCATCCCAGTAACACAGAAGCCCCCACAGAAGGACAAGCTAACAGATATGTAGTAGGTGTCATGGCTAGCTGCCCTCATAGAAATGAGCTGAGAGAAATGAGCTGAGAGAACAGAAAGGAACAACTACCTATGTTTTTTGTTGCTACTCTGTAATCGTTCCCATTAATGGTGTCTTCTACTCTCAGATGCTCCTTCTTTTCAGTCTTTCTTTCTTTCTTTCTTTCTTTCTTTCTTTCTTTCTTTCTCTCTCTCTCTCTCTCTCTCTCTCTCTCTCTCTCTCTCTCTTTCTCTTTCTTCCTCTCTCCCCCTCTTCATTTTTTGCAGTACTTGGGGATTGAACTCAGGGCCTGGCAAATACTTTGTACGTGCTCTACCACTGGGCTGAACCCCCAGCCCATTGTTTATCTTTTGAGTCAAGGTCTTGCTAAGTTATGCAGGCTGCCACTGACCTCGAACTTGTGATCTCTGCCTGAGCCTCCAGAGTCACTGGGATTACAGGTGTGTGTCACCATGCCCAGCAAGTTTTCCTCCTGACCAGAAAGAATTTTAAAGTTGATAGGCTAATATCAAGAGTTAACTTTTCTACCCATGACTTACATAGGAACCTTTGCAATTGTCTCTGGAAGTGGTGCCACACTTCCTCATTTTATTTATTTATTTATTTATTTATTTATTTATTTATTTATTTATTTTTGCTGGGAAGGATCAAACCCAAGGTGTTGCATGTGTTAGGCAAGTTCTCTATCACTGAGCTATACCTCCAGCTCCATTTATATATTTTATATTAAAACAGAGTATTGCTAAGTTGTGCAGGGTGCCTCTGGCCACAAACTCCTGATCCTCTTGCCTCAGCTTCCAGAGTCACTGGGATCACAAATGTGAGCCATGGTGCCTGGCTTAGTAGCTTCTTCAATTAACAGTCTGCTCTTAGAGTCAATGTCTCTCAGCAGTAACATTCACTGACTCTGATCTCTGGTTTCCCTACAGTTCTTATGAGTAGGAGCTGTGCAAACCTGTAGTGTTTGCCCATCTTGGTGTCTCACTTGTGGCCACTGTTACTGCCAGCCTGTGCAGGGTCTCTGGAATCTTTTCTTCCTTTTTTGGTAATTCTTAGCCAAATTCTTAACCAGTTGGGTAACTCAAAATTACTCTTAGTCATATATGAGGGTGAATATGAAAAGTTTTTTTCTGAGCTGTTGAAATGACCTTAATGGCTAAACTCTTTTGAAAACAGCCCTGTCAAGTTCCTCATTTAAAATCATCCTAAAGTTAGGGGAAAAAAACCCTTAATACTTACTACAAAGTCAGTCTTTTAATTTTTCTTTCTATTGTATTTACTTGTGTCCTAAAATTAGTTTCCTCAGAGAATGCTATGACTTGGGTATGATTTGAATGCATCCTCCAACAATTCATACTCTAGAAGCTTGGCCCCAGTGTGGTGATGTTGAGAGGTAGTGAAATCTTTAAGAAGTGAGATCTGTTATGGTTGTTAGGTGCCATCGGCCCAACTCATAGTGACCCTACCTAGAACAGGCAAAACACCATTGCCAGTGCTTCTCTGATATTCATAGGGTTTTCAATGGCTGATTGTTTCTTGAGAGTGGGTTGCCAGGTCCTTCTCCAAAGCCTATAGCACCTGCTGTTCCCAGGTGGTCTCATATCCAACTATTAACCAGGCATTACCCTGCTTAGTTTCCAAGATCTGACAGGATCAGATGCCATAGTGGTGTGGCTGCAGGCAAGTGGGACCTAATAGGAGGTAACCAGAGCTTTGAGGGCTTCACTCTTGAAAGAGATTCATGTTGGTCTCCTGCAGTGACTTCTCACAAGAGTGTGCTGTTATCAAACAAGGCACTGTATGCACTTGGCACTTCTGCACATAGCTAGTTTCCCTTTTTCTTCTTTATGATGTTATGATGAAGGCATCAAGGACCTTCACCAGAGGCTGAACAGATGAGGCCCTTGGATCTTGGACTTTTAGTACCCAAACTTGTGAGGTAGGTAAGCCTCTTTGCTTTACAAAGTACTCACTTTAAAATATTTTATTATAGCAACAGAAAATACACTATTGCTAGGAAAGTTTTCTTAATCATTAATATTTCTTCCCAAGGCAAATATTGTTGTTGCTGTTGTTAGGTGCTGTCAAGTCGGTATCTGACTCATAGTGACCCTGCGCACAATAGGCGAAACACTATTGTCAGTGCTTCTCTGCTCTTCATAGGGTTCTCAATGGTGCATTGATTTTTGGGAGTGGGTTGCCAGGTCCATCTCCCAAGCCTACAGCACCTGGTATTCCCAGGCGGTGTCCTAATCCAGGTACTAACCAGGCCCAACCCTGCTTAGCTTCCGAGATCTGACTAGACCAGACACCATAGTGGTATGGCTGAAGGCTATGTTTTTATCAGGTGCCATCAAGTTGGATCTGACTCATAGTGACCCTACGTACAATAGAATGAAACATTTCCCAACTCTGTGCCATGCACACCATCTTTTTATGTTTGAGTCCATTATTGCAGACACTATGTTTCTTATCCTTTTGAGTCGTGGCACATAACCAAAAGGAGGCCCCAGAGGCTTCACTCCATTCCCATCATTAAGGTAGACTCTACTTTGAGGAGACAACTCTTCCCCAGTCATTTCTTGAATGCCTTCCAGACTGAGAGGCTCATTTTCTGGTACTGTATTTGGTGGTGTTTCTCTGTTATTTGTAGGGTTTTCAATGACTACTTGAGGAGTGGGCTGCCAGGTTCTTCTTCCTAGTCTTTCTTAGTCTGGAAACTCAGTTGAAACCTGTCCACCATGGGTGGCCCTGCTGGTGTCTAATAACTACCAATGGCATAGCTTCAGGACTACAACACACAAGCCCCCACAGCATGGCAAGCTGACAGACACATGGTGGCAAAAGGCAGGGTCAGTACAAATTCTCTTTAGAGTCCCAAGTCAGTATAAAGGGGTCTTAAAGACTGTCCATTTAAGAATGTCTGCTTCATAAGTCATTTGATGATGCAGCTCAGCAAGAGCTCTGTATATTTTATAGCACATATGTGAGGAAGACAGCATAGCATGGTAGCTCTGAGCACAATGTGTAACATCAGAATAACCTGTGCTATAATCCTGCCTCTTCCACTCACTAACCACTTAACTCTGAGCAAGTGATTTTATCATCCCAGATCCTGGAATTCTCCTCTGTGAAATGAGGTGATTATATGATCTATGTTCCCTGGGTGTTATGGATTCCTGATCCATAGTAAGTAGTCCATACATCTTAATGCTGTCATATGTTTTCTCTATTTTCAGAGAAAATAGAATTTCCCTATCCTAAAATGGTTCTGATATTCCTCATGAGCCAAAAAATGAACCTAATGAACCAACCTGATAATTTTAGTCCAATGTGGATTAAACAATCCCTTTAGGTAATGCATGTTGTTGTTGTTAGGTGCTGTTGAGTTGGTATCCAACTCATAGCAACCCTAGGTACAGCAGGCAAAACACTATTGTTAGTGCTTCTCTGCTGTTCATAGGATTTTCAATGGCAGATTGATTTCTGGGAGTGGGTTGCCGGGTCTGTCTCCCAAGCCTACAGCACTTGGTCTTCCTGGGTGGTCTCCCATCCAAGTGCTAACCAGGTCTGATCCTGCTTAGCTTCCAAGATCTGACAGGGTTGGATGCCACAGTGCTACGGGCAGCAGGCTAGGTAACGCATGGCCTCTGATAAAAGCAATTGGTATCTCAGATTTCCATCCTCCTTCCCTGCATCCTTCCAAAGTTGGCATCAAATATATGAAGCTCATATGATGAATTTTGGCCTCATTGCAACAGAGAAGAAGGGGTCCAGAAATTCATAGGAAGTCCTTGTACTTTTCCCTGTCTCCTTGGTGATGACTTTCTGTACCCTGCATGCCCTGGTGGCATGCTAACTCAGGTCCAGGCATTGACCAGCCTTGTTTCACTCTTTCCCTGTGGAGCGTCCCAAATGACTCAGCCTTCTCTTGGATCTTGCTATACTCTGAACACCCTTCACCTTCTCTAATTACCTGGAAAAGAGACCTGACTATCTTCTTCCCTCTGTTAATCTCCCAAGGTCAGAAAGGATAGACTTCTCTTGTACTCCCTCTGGATCCTGACTTTCTTGTTTATACTGCAGCCTATGGTGACAATTAAATGTTGTATTGGATGTAGATATAACAAATGAGATCAATTTATGATGAGAGTCTAAATTGAGAGGTATTTAAAAATACTGTAGCTTGTTCTCTTCCTATTAAACTTTGTACACACTTCCAGTATCCCATACAGCTTTCTGAGAAAGTAGACACTAGACCTCTGATTCAGACATATCTCTGGGTCCTTCAAAAAAAATCTTTTTAGTATTTTAATTGTACATATTTTGGGGGTAAAGTTGTTATACATAGTGTGCAATTATCAAATTGTACATATTTTTGGGTTATAGTTGTTATATACAGTGTGCAATTATCAAATCAGGGATGTTGACATTTCTATCTCCTTTAATATTTTACAAAAACATTTTGATTAACATGTAACAATAATTGTACGTATTTATGAGGTTTGGGCTGGGACTTAGCTCAGTTGGTAGAGCGCCACTTTGCAGTCTCTGAGGTCCCAGGTTCAATTCCGAGCATGGCAAAAATGGGAAAAGGATGTGGCAATCCGCTCCCAAGGCAATCTGGAAACAATCAGCCACTGAAAACCCTACGAGGGTCACCATGAGTTGGACACAACACAGTGGCACCTAACAACAATAATATGAGGTGTAGTATGATTTGTTTTAAGTTGCATACACTATAGTGAGATTCATTACAATATTTTCATAGAATTGCATCCTGTATTTTGCACTTGTTCTCTCCCTCTTTACCCCTTGATGATGCTTCCCCTCCTTCACCAATTAGTCCCCTCACACATCATGATGAGTCCTTTTGTATTTTCCAATCTTAGGTATATACCATTGTGTGTGTGTGTGTGTGTGTGTGTGTGTGTGTGTGTGTG
>VMDO01020354.1:25261-37858 GCA_007922755.1 Pedetes capensis | reverse complement strand
AAAAGATATCATTCAAGAAGGAAGCAAAAAGTTCTTAAAAAGACAAGAAAAAAAGAAAAGACCAAATTACATGTCAAAAGAGACAGTAGAACTTGCCCTTGAATGTCCAGCAGCTAAAGTAAGAGGAAGACATGATGAAGTTAAGGAACTAAACAGAAGATTTCAGAAGGCAGCTCGAGAAGACAAAAAAAAAAAAAAAATCATAATGACATGTGCAAGGAGCTGGAGGCAGAAAACCAAAAAGGAAGAACATGCTCTGTGTTTCTCAAGCTTAAAGAAGTGAAGAAAAAAATCAAGCCTCGAGTGGCAGTAGTGAAAGATTCTATAGGGAAAATATTAAATGATGCAAGAAATATCGAAAGAAGATGGGAAGAATACACAGAGTCATTACACAAGAAAGAATTGGTAGATGACCAACCATTCCAAGAGGTTGCATATGAAGAGGAACCAATGGTGTTGAAGAATGAAGTGGAAGCTGTCTTGAAAGAATTGGTGAAACACAAGGCTCCAGGAATTGATGGGATACCAATAGAGATGTTTCAACAAACAGATGCAGCACTGGAGGTGTTAACATGTTTATGCAAACAGAGTTGGAAAACAGCTACCTGACCAACTCACTGGAAGAGATCCATATTTGTGCCTATGCCCAAAAAAGGGGATCCAACTGAATGTGCAAATTATCGGACAATATCATTAATAGCGTACACCAGCAAAATTCTACTAAAGATCATTCAGAAGCGACTCCAGCAGTATATAGACAGGGAATTACCAGAAAATCAAGTGGGATTCAGAAGAGGGTGGAGAACCAGGGACATCATTGCTGATGTCAGGTGGATATTAGCTGAAAGCAGAGAATATCAGAAAGATGTCTATCTATGTTTTATTGACTACGCAAAAGCATTTGATTGTGTGGATCCTAACAAATTATGGATAACACTTTGGAAAATGGGAATACCAGAACACCTAATTGTGCTCATGAGAAATCTGTACATGAACCAGGAGGCAGTTGTTTGAATAGAACAAGGAAACACTGAGTGGTTTAAAGTTGAGAAAGGTGTGCATCAGGGCTGTATACTTTCACCTTATCTCTTCAATTTATACACTCAGCAAATAATCCGAGAAGCTGGACTTTATGAGGAAGAACGTGGCATCAAGGTTGGAGGAAGACTCATTAACAACCTGCATTATGCAGATGACACAACTCTGCTTTCTGAAAGTGAAGAGGATTTAAAACATTTACTGATGAAGATCAAAGATCACAGCCTTCAATACGGGTTATAACTAAACATCAACAAAACAAAAATCCTTACGACTGGGTCAGCACACAACTTCACAATAAATGGAGAAAAGATTGAGGTTGTCCAAGATTTTGCCTTTCTTGGCTCTATAATCAACACACATGGAAGCAGCTGTCAAGAAATCCAAAGACACATTGCTCTAGGAAAAGCTGTGGCAAAAGATCTCTTTAGAGTATTGAAAAGCAAAGATGTCACATTGAAGACGAAGGTGCGTCTGACTCATGCCATAGTATTTTCAGTGACATCATATGGTTGTGAAAGCTGGACATTGAACAAGAGAGACAGAAAAAGAATTGATGCTTTTGAATTGTGGTGCTGGAGCCGTCTATTGAATATACCATGGACTGCCAAAGAACCAACAAATCTGTCCTAGAAGGAGTACAACCAGAGTGCTCCTTGGAAGCAAGAATGGCCATACTGTGTCTTACATATTTCGGACATGTAGTCAGGAGAGAACAATCCCTGGAGAAGGACATCATGCTTGGAAGAGTGGCAGGTCAATGCAAAAGAGGAAAATGCTCCACCAGATGGATTGACACAGTGTCTGCAACAATGGGCTTAAACATAAATAAGATGGTTTGCCTGGCACAGAATCAGCAAGTGTTTGATCTGCTGTACATAGGGTCGCTATGAGTCGGACTCGACTCCACGGCACCTAACAACATCAACAGCAATAAAGAATAATGAAATTATGTCATTTGCAGCAAAATGATGAAACTAGAGGACATCATTTTAAGTTAATTAACCCAGTCCCAAAAAGAGAAATACCATGCATTCCCACTGATATTTGGGAGCTAAATCTAACTTAAAAGAAGACAAAAAATTATATGTATATAGATATATAAAAATGAACAATCATATGTATCTAAGAAGGGAAAATATAAGCAGATTGGAAATAAGAGCAGAGGAGATTAGTGGGTGGGAGTGGAGGTTGGGGAAGAGAAGAAGGGGAGGGGAAATAATGTAGAAGGGTAAAGAGGGAGAGAATAATCTCAAAATATATGCAACAACTATAGGAAAACATGGGGAAAAATAGGAGAAAGGAAAAAATCAGTGTGACTATAACCCATGATTTCACATGATATATTATTGCATGGTGATTAAGATTCTTGCTTTTTTTCTTTTCTTCTCTGCTGTAATTCATACTGTTCCATAAATATGTAAGATGATGAATGTGTAAGCAAACGTGGTTTATTAGTTGAATAATGGATATAGCAAATGACTTACTACTCTGTATCCACCAAGATTTATAAATAAAGAAAACAAAAGAAACGCCTGGTCAATATTTTGCATGGGGTCTGTGAACATTCTGATTCATAATTGTCATACTTGGCACAAATGAGGCAAAGCTTTCACAAGCCATGATTAGGACCATTTTATTTTCTGGTTCCCTGGGAATAGACTCCATCTTTTAATCTTAAAGCCTATGGTCAAATTCTCAAACACATTTTCACACTAAATAAGAAAGTAAGAATGCCTATAAAGATGCATGTTCATTAAAAATTGTGGGTGCATGATGAGTTTTCTGCTAGAATAGATAATATCAAAATAAAAAGAATCCATGACTTGAAGATGTGATGATGTCTCTTATCTCAGAAGTCTATCCTTGGCTCCTTTTTATAATTTATTATACTATGCATTCTTGTACTCTCCCTAAGTAATATTCTTCATTTATGTGGTTTTCATTATTATATATGTGATTGTGACAACTCAGTATTCTATCTTCTGTTCCATATACCAAACCATCTACTAGAACCCTTTTGATCTACCACCTATTCATATGGCTTACTTTGTTCATTCTTCAGATTGAAGTTTAGCAGCACTATCTCTGAGGAAACTCCTCTGGCCTTCTAAGACCAGTTCCAATATCTGATTTAACTTTTATTTGTTCCTATCATAGAATTTATCTCATCTGTGTTCATCCAATTAATTAGTAATTTTTCCATGCTAGATACTTGGAATATCAAGGTAAGTAAACACAAGCAAATTATCTGCTAAGAAGCAGTGTAGTATAAAAGAAAGAAAAAAGCCCCCAAAATGTGAAATTATAAAAAAAAACAACTAATACAAAAGAGAAAAACAGGGTACATTGAGAGGATAACAGGTATTTGAACTAGGTCAGAGAATGGAACATGGTTAGTATGAGTTAACTACACAAAGGGGGAAGAAATAGAAATGTCAGCAAAGGGAGAATAGAAATGTAAGTGCTGTTTGCTTGTTTGTCTCTGGAAACTACTTGGGGACAGGGATATTATTTTATAATTATATCACCAATGCTTATAAAAGTGCCTGACATACAGTAGATGCTTAATAAATATTTGCTAATTATAGGCTAACGTCAATATTCAAGTGGACACTGGAGGATGAGTGAGTCCCACCAGCAGAATGCTACAGTACTACTCCAAAGTTTATGGAACTATGATCTGCCACTACCTCCTGAGCTCCACCCCAGATCTACTGAATCTGATTTTCTGTAGGTGAAGCGTGAAGATGTATATTAATTTTAGAATCTCCCTCAAAGGATGTTTAAGTATTCTGATTTTTGAGAATCATTGTTATAAGTCAAGAAAATAGCAATGGTAGACATTTAATTTGAATTGGACCTTATCCAATGGTTTGGAATCCAAACAACAGGTTCAATTACCTTAAAAAAGTTGGGAAAGATATCAACAGAGTCCCAACCCCATAAACTGCAGACTCATGGTAGAGTTCAATATGCAAAGATGAAATGGTGAACTGTCACTTCATTTATTAAAATGAACATTAATGTCCTCTATTGAGCACAAACAATGTCCCAGGCTCTGGGATGAATGATTTATAAAAACTATATGCGTTTAAAGTTTACGACACTATAACAAAACATTTTTATTATTCTCCAAAAAACAGACAAGGAGTCTGGGGCATGTGACTATGCACTAAGACTTCCCAAGACTCACAATCAGTAAGGCAGAGTTTTATATAAAGCCTCCAGCTGCACTCATGGAGAACTTTCCACTTACAGACTCAGGTCTGCTTGGCAAATAAGGAATCAAAAAAAATAGGGGATGACATTGGGTCTAGTAATGCCTGCCTTACTAGAAGGAGATCCATTTTAGCCCAGTTTTCAGAACCCAGGAAGGTGAAAAGTGCCTAGCTTATGAAACCTTTCCTGGCTCCCCACAATGATCTCTCTTTAGAGATGTGGCTCTTTCACAGTCCAGTGCCAACTGTCCAGGACCTCAGGTGGTGGGTTGCAAAATTCTGACTCCTTCAAGGTCATTATCACTGCACAAATTTCCTGATATAAGACCTGTCTTCCTCCTACACTCTCCATCACAGGAAGACAAGGAAGACTGCCTACAGCCTCTCACTGTTTTTTGTTTGTTTTTTCTGTGGTGCAGAGGAGTTGAACTGAGGGCCTCACACATGCTTTTATTGTAAGCACTCAACCACTAAGCTGTACCCTCAGCCCATATATTTTTTTAACTTTGTATTTTGAGACAGGGTCTTGCTAAATTGCACAGACTGCCTCTGGCCTTGAATTTATGATCCTCCTGCCTCTGCCTCCCTAGGCATTGGGATTAAAGGTGAGCTCCACCATGCCCAGCTGCTGCTGAGGTTCTTCATCCAGGGGAGATACCAGCAACACAATCCAAGACCAGATCTCTTCTGTGAGAAACTCATGTATACATGCCAGGACACAAAATGAGGGTGAGGGTCTCACACCACGGTAAGCCTCACACCTCCTTTCAATTCTCCATCAGATTAACAGAACTGTAGGTTAGCTGACTTCCAACTGGAGAACCAGATTCCAGTCGCCCTTTCTCCCTACACTCTCAGTCCTTCTTAGGCGATGTCTTAGAACACACCTCCTTGACACTGAGGATTAGAAACTACCCCTCCCTTCAGAGTCACTTCATGGACACCATCATTCTCCAAAGATTAGTGACTTGTGGCCTCTCTTGGACCTCTTTTATGTTGGCGTGAGGAAGAAGAGGTAAATGTGGCTGTTAGTGATAGGGTGAGCTATATAATTAATTAAGACTTGCAAGAAGGTAATTTAATCTGATTCTGGAAACTCCTCTAAGTAGAATATAGGGATTTTAAGAACTTTTCTTCTCAGCTTTTGACCTTAGCATAAATTTGTGGCAAAGAGGAATATCATTTGTTATCCTGTTACAAGAGTTTATCTTATGAAAAATACCTCACTGTCTTATTGCAATTTTTAAAAACCAATACATGGAGTTTTTTGGTGACAAAGTGGATAGATTGAAATTTTATTCTCATTTTTATCTTTCTTTTGTTTCCTAAGTATCACCCCCACTGTGATAATAGATATATGTTGTTGGAGAAAAATAGCTCCAATTCAAGGACGCAACAACTTTAAATCAGGGCTTCAAACCTATGAAAAATTGAGTTCAGGTTTAAGTGCAGATTCAATGTTAAAATTTGGAGGATTAGGGTTTGTTTCAGGTTTGGATTTAAATCCTCTGTATAGATAGCAGGGTTTCAAACAGAACCCAAACCTGAACCCTGAACTCATTTCAGTTCGAATATTTTTTAAAACTTTTTATGAACCTGAATCCAGTGAAAACTTAGGTTCAGGCTCAACTTTTAATTTTTTTTGCATTGTTAGCTATCTTATTACATGAAAATTGAAAAAAATTATTCATTTTTCTACACATAGGATTAAAATTTTAAACCCTAGCCCAAACTGAATCTAAACCCTCTACAGTTTAACATATTGAACCTGTGCCCAAATCTAAACCCAACTTTTTGTGGGTTTGATGCCCTGGTTAAAATAAAGGCCACTTGCTTGATTATCTACACTGACACTGAGTATCAATGGAGTAAAAAGCTCAAATGAAATCAAGTCAGAATAAAGGAGTAATCTTCTGTACAAAGTTGTCTTGAGGAATTACTAAAACAGTATATATGAAAGTGAAATATGATCACAGTGTGTTATATCATGACCTCAACTCTTCAGATGAGGAAACTAAAAGCTTTCAGTTGAAAGCAAATTGTTCAACATCATACTACTAGCAAGTAGCAGAGCCAGGATTTGAAACCAAACATTCAACTCCTGAACTCAGGACTCAGTTCTTTTTATCACACAGCTGCCTCTCATAAAGTTTTTATGAACTTCCTTCGCATAGGCCAGGATTAGTCCCAGAGTCTGGGATAGGATGAAGCCAAAAAAAGACATGAAAAATCTCAGCTGCTGGGGTGAAATGTTACAGGAGTAGAGTGTTAGAACAGCTAACATACCAACCTGCTTCTAATAATAGGCCTCCCCATCTACTGATTCAATGTCCTGAAGTCAGTCTATGACTTTTCCTTCATCATTTACAGTTGTCTTTCCAAATCCCTCTATTTCTTCCTTTGAAATGTTTCCATTACCCATATTTCTGTCCCACTTGCACTGCTACCATTCCAGCATAGCTCTGTAGCTCTACACCTGCTTAGAGCAGACAACAGCAGGAGGGTATCTCCTTCCCTGCCAAGTTATCCTCAGTCATATTACTTGAGAATTCTTCCAAAGATATCACTTCTAAGATTTATGAGGGCTGGGATTATCCAGTGGGATGCTGGAGCTGGCTCACACCAGTTGAACAAAATAGGGTGTATGCCTCTCTCCTCAAACTCAGCATTCAGTGATGCCATGTGGATAGCTTCAAACTGTTCCATCTGGGGTATTTATGCCACCAAAGTAAGCATACTGTAAACCAGGGCTTATTTCTTCCCAGGGAACCAGTTCTTAAACATGTAACAGCACTGATCTCATCTGATGTAGTCATCCTTATAGATAACAGTGTCTGACACACAGTAGCACTCAATATAGATTTGCTTAATAAATTCAAGTCACTCTTTTCCTCAAATATTGGCACATCTTGTTCACCACAACTCATACTCCAACCCTGCTGCTTATCTTTCTAAACCTCCCTGATCTGATCCTTCCCTATTAATTCAATACTGTTTTTATTCTTCTCTAAGCCCAAGTTCTGTTGTTGCTGGTACAGCCACCACTGGTGCTGGCAGGAGCTATGATCAGTGCCCCCCCACCCTGTGCCTCAGCTCCTGTTCTTCCTCCCACCATTTATTTGGCATTAAATTATGTTGCATTGCTTCATTCCTGTTAGCTTTATTTCTCTAGTTTCATCATAGACTCCTGAAAGCAATGGATACATACTTTTCTTATTTGTATTTCCACAAATCAGAGAGTAGTCACTAGGACTCAAGAAGTTACTTTATCCCAGTGGTTTCCGAACACATCTCCATGATCTTGTGTAAAATATGCTTCTGAAATAAGTCTCAGACTTCTTCTTTTGAGTCTGTTGGCATTCAGTCCTTTCACATCACTGTGCTCACTGCACTCGGTGTGAGAACCCTTGAGCCTGCCTCCTGCAGTCTTCACTGGCCAGTCAGCCAAACTGCAGCCAAAGACATGGAAGAATCATTGCTTGGACTTTCTCAGTTTTCCCAGAACACATCACTTCTAACTGAAATAGTATTTTCTATATAAAATGATGAAAAATTAATATAATATAGGAAAAGTTATGGATGAATGAGGCCTATTTTGTGATATATAATCAAATACAGATTTAAAAATGAATGATTGCTCAAGGAAATCATTATATATTGAAATAACATAAACAAGCTTTTATGTTATAAATTTTTACATTTGATAATATTTTTGTTCTGTGTATGCATGCTTGCATGTGTATGTATGTCTTATCTTAACAAAGATGACTTTATTCTTTCCACCTTTTTGCTGGTAAAATGACCTTGGTTTTATGAAATCATAGTGTCAATTGAATACAGTTATTAGTTAAATAGCTTTACTTGTAAAAATTAAAGTTGGCAACTCAACATTCTTTTCTCCTACATCTATTCTGACAAAATCTTAAATATATGTATAAACATATAACAGCACACACACACACACACACACACACACACACACACAAATACACACACATCTTAATCTATTTGGGATGCTATAACAAAATTACCATGGTTTGAGCACTTCATAAATGTATTAAATTATAACTCTAGAGACTAAGAAGTCCAGGATGAAGAAAACATCAGATTCAATATTTGGTGAGGGCTACTCTCTGTTTCCAAGATGGTACCTCTTGTGTTGTCCACAGATGGCAGAAGGGGAGAATACTATTTCACAAGGTAAAAGGAACTGGGGGCTCCTGTTGACCTCTTTTATGAGAGCATTAACTCCTTTCATGAAGGTGAAAACCCTCAGGGCTCAATCCCTTCTCAAAAGGTGCTACCTCTTAATATGATTACAATGAATATTAAGTTTCAACATGAATCTTGGAGGGACATAGACAATAGCAATATATGTATGTGCAATAAAGGGTCAACTCAAGCCTGGCTTGTCCAAATCATTTATATCCCCAAAGTCTTCAAGACTGGCCTCTAACAGGCTCTTACAACCTATACACTCTTGGATTATCCTGACTGATTAAAGTATCTTTTTATACCTAGGCTTGAATTGAGCCAGAGAGTTTCTGCAACAATGTGATTTATGGCGAAAACTGGTTTTTGTTCACCTGGGATTCTGAGTCATGCTATATTCATTTGACTGGGAAGAAATGGAGACTGGGTAGAGAATATTAGTCATGAGGGCCTCCATACCCACATGACTGCTCCCAATACTCACTCTAGACACCAAGGCTCCAGTGAACTTTCCTAGCTGGCCACACATTTGTCACACATTGTTGCTGAGAGAATTAAGTGCTGTCTGGTGTTTGTGTAACTCCACTGGGAGAGGAAAGTTTGAACTTTGTCTCTCCTAGATCCCACCCTATGTGCATTTTTACTGTACTCATCCTAACCTGTATGTTTTTACTTACACCAAACAACACTGGCTTATACAGCTGGGCTCTTGGCCATGTTGGCTATAGAAGTAGCACCTTGGGAAGTATTTAACACAGCAGGCTTATCTTAAATCTAACTGCTGTGAGAGTAGGCTATCTGAGAAAGGAAAGGCCTAACTCAGGGGCAATACAAGATTTGTAAACAGAATTACTAACCCATCTAAAATTAAGATTCCATTTGAAGTATGAATGGTTAAATGATTATGTTGTTGCTTACTAAGAAATCCAGAGGATACAAAGAGGGGTCAAATAACACTTCTGTCTTCATATGTCTTACTATCTAATAAGAGAAATGAGCCAGTATGCTACCTGCTGATTATTTTGCAAAGAACTCACTAAGACCAAAATCTCCCAGGCCAATGATTTATATTATGACAATACGATAAATTTATCATCAATTATTGAGAGGCAGATATAGGTTGGAGAATTTGAATCCCAGCTCTCAGTGCCTTAATTCCCTTGTGTGTAAAATGTAGGTAATAAGAATAACACCTACCTCCTAGGGGTGTTGTTGTTAGGTGCCATGGAGCCAGGTTCCAACTCATAACACCCTCATAGGGTTTTCAATGGCTGATTGTTTCGGGATTGCCTCTGGAGTGAAGTGCCACGTCCTTCTCCCATCCTAAGGTGTTAGGTGGCTCAAAATGAGTTAAGAATTGGAAATGTTAACACAAGTCCTGGCACCTGTTAAGCACTAGATAATTATCTATTAAGTATTCTGTGCTTAAGGAAAACTTCAAAAATTTTTTTCTTATTATTCTGACTTCTTTATCATTCTTAACATGTCTTATGTACCAGGAGATTTTATGTTGTTTGATCTTATATGAAGCTAGGATGAAACAAAGACAGAAGAGGGGAAATAATTTGTATGGATATCACTGCTTCTCTTACTCTCAGCAGAATGAAAACTTCCTTAGGATATGGCATGACCAGTTCCTGGGAAACTATAAAATACACTGTAGTTACTTCATTTTGCAGAAACAACCACATGCAAACATTTTATGAACTCTTAATCAACAGGTGATGAAATTAAAGCTAGGTTTTAATGTCTATGTGGCAAAAGGCTTAAATTACAATTCAAATTCAATTTGCCTCAGCTGAATTAGATGACTTCAACAAAAACCAGAAATTTCAGAGGCTCACAAACAAAGTTTCAGTTAACCTTTAATTGTCTTCTGCAGTCCAAGCAAATTGACAGAATGGAGCAAAATTCTGATATGCAATGGCATTTAGTTACCCTGCTTTGGCACAAATTATTTTAGAAATATGCCTTACAATCAAACAGGGAAAAGCACTGGAACAAAAGAAAGACTTCTGTATGTGTTGCCCTGTCCTTATACTAAATAGAAAAAATAAGAACAGAGATATACAATAATCATACACGTACCTCTGAAGTATTTAAAGAATCAATTAATCCTTCACATGTTGAGATAGATATATACACATCATATTCCATGATTCTATATTTCAGGAATAAAATAGTAGCTATTTTAACTTATTTTTTCCTATCTAGTACCCTATTTATTTGAGGCAGACTTTTCTTTTTTTCTTTTTTTATTAGAAATTTTTAATGTACATCTTAATGTGTTTCATTTGACATGCTTTTCATTGTGACATTTCCATATATGCATTTTGATACGCATTATTCATATAGGTTACCCCTTACCCACTCCTATGCTTCCCCCCTCCCACCCTTCCCATCTAAGTTTCCCATCTAAGTCTTCCCTATCTTTTACTTAGTAGTTTTTACTATATGTCCTTGGGTTCCAGTTCTGTTTAAGATAGAAACTTTTCCTGTAGTGGTCTTTGTTTTTATCTTGTTAGAACAATGACATGCGATTTCTATTCCATTTATATTGAGATCATTCTTATCTCCCCCCCTTTTATTATGATCCGACCTTTGAATAGGATTTTTCCTTCTTGTAATTTTGAATTAGCTCCCTCATATGAGTGAGAACATGTGTTGTTTCTCTTTCTGAGCTCGTGTTCGTTCACTCAAAATAATTTCCTCTAATTCCATCCATTTTGCTGTGAATGACCTTATTTCATTTTTCTTGATTGCTGAGTAGTATTCCATTGTGTATATGTACCATAGTTTTTTTATCCATTCTTCTGTTGAAGGGCACTTTGGTTGATTCCATATCCTTGCT
The DNA here is from genome assembly GCA_007922755.1 of Pedetes capensis. Lineage (NCBI taxonomy): Eukaryota > Metazoa > Chordata > Mammalia > Rodentia > Pedetidae > Pedetes > Pedetes capensis. The sequence continues at coordinate 26,536 of VMDO01020354.1, read as the reverse complement.
ATTGTGAAAAGTGCTGCATTGAACGTGGAGATGCAGGTGTCTCTGGGGTATGATGACCCATCTCCCTTTGGGTAAATTCCCAATAGTGTTATAGCTGGGTCATATGGCAGATCTATTTTTAGTTTTTTGAGGTACCTCCATATTGATTTCTACAGTGGTTGCAACAATTTACAGCTCCACCAACAATGTAAGAGTGTTCCCCTTCCCCACAACCTCGCCAGCATTTGTTGTTGTTTGTTTTATTGATCTTGGCCATTCTTACTGGTGTAAGGTGAAACCTCAGAGTTGTTTTGATTTGCATTTCCCTAATGGCTAGGGATGCTGAGCACTTTTTCATGTGTTTCATGGCTTTATGGACCTCTTCATTTGAGAACTGTCTACTCAGTTCCTTTGCCCATTTGTGTATTGGGTTGTTTGGTTTTAGGGGAGTTTTTTTCTTGAGTTCTTTATAAATTTTAGTAATTAGACCTTTGAGCCAGACTTTTCTTATAAGAGGAACCAGGATCTTAATGATTCACTGGCAACAACCAAATTCATTGGCAATAATCAAATGTAATCATAATTGTCTCTCACCTACAAGAGAAACCCAAGTTTAAACCTGAATATTTTATTTCTGGCATAACTCCCTACCTGTTTTGAAATGATCTTTTGGAAATATTTCCAAATAATAATCTTCACTGGTTTCACTTGAAAATACTAGAAAATGCTATGATAAACTGTCCAAAAGAACTTCTCAGAAATTCTTATCAAATTGGATAGCTTCATCTTTACAATCTGTATTAGAAGTATAAGGACAAAAAACTGATTCCATAAAAATACAAAAATCATCAATATAAAGTGAGCACTGTTTCTTATTCTTTTGCTTTTTACACACTAAAAATTTTGAAGTAGAATGGTAAAAATTACTTGATTAACTCTAGAAAATGAAGGAAAAGAGAAAGATGGGAAAATAAAAGACAAGAAAATAACAGATTTAAGCTAAGAATATCAATAATTATATGAACATGAAAGCTCTAAATACCTGAATTAACATTCAGATTATTAGAATGAATTAAATAACAACTACTTGTTTATATGTGGCACATCAAGTAGACAAAGACATTCTATGTTGAATATTATCTATTAGAATACAAGTAGTGATGTTATTGTTGTTGCTGGTGCCATTGAGTCTGGTCTGACTCTTAGTGATAGCAGTATTCAAAACACCGGTACCGCAAAAAAAAAAAAGAAAAGAAAAGAAAAGAAAAAGAAAAGAAGAAAGAAAAGAAAAAAGAA